>JAQBSW010008940.1:0-31347 GCA_029291075.1 Eudiplozoon nipponicum
GTCGTTGCGTTCCACCCGACAAGAAGAAGAAGAAGAAGAAGCGTTCACATAAAGTAAGATTCATCAGTCACGGAAGTTTTCCTATGTTGCTCAAAAACTGGTTAAATACAGTGGGATTGGTATTTACGTCAAGCACACACACTTGATTTTATTTGTTACCACTGTGGAGGTGAATTAATTAATCAAAATTAAAAATATCAGCAGGATTGTACACTTTTTCTAGTTCGGTAGATAAAAATTTAAAAGATATCTTAAATGGAGGCGTTTCTCTAAGCCCCTTTGGCAATTGATTGTAAATTTTGTAAATTTTTGAAAAAGAGAATAACTTGCTCGCAACATTCCCCACCAATGGTGGAGATATTGCAAAATGACCAGATCTAGTTCCAACTTCATGACTCTTTCTTATTGGATTCATATAGGCACCAGTCTACTGGTTCAAATGGAAAGCTTTTATGCAATAGCACATCCTCCGAAACCATAAAGTATGCAGTGATACAAACTGTAATCTAGTGGCGTTTACAAGTTAGGAGAATGTTGTAAACGCCCCAGCTTCAGATAAATGCCGTATTACGTTACAAACTCGATTAAGGTGCTATAGATATAGAGTTATTGTTCTCATAGGGGCCCTTAACAGGGCCGGTCGTGCGTTCTCCGGCAAATGCCGAGAATGTTCCTTCCGTGTGCAGATGTCCTAGAGCCTTGGGTTGACTGTGGCTGTGGTTCCTTCTGTTGTTGCTTTGTAATCTCCATCTGGAAACTTCGCTGATTTTCTGCATTAATTGGCACGTCTCGCTGGTTGTACACCAACAAGATGAATCACGGATATTGCCAATTGTTGGCGAAGACAAATCCAATAACCAGAATAGGTAATGACAGCCGACAGCACGCACACGTAACGCAAAGCAGAAGGCAAATGAGACAACTGAACTGCATTGTGAAGTTGCCGTGCTTGAATAGCCATGCCATAGAAATATATGTCCAATTGCACATTATTGGTTAAAGGCAAGTTTCGCTTTTTTCTCATTGGTGCAACGTAAATAAAATTGAATTTAATTTACGTAATATGTCGGCAATAATTTTTGTGTCGTTACAATGTAAATTTACTTTAGAATAAGAGATTGTAAACGCCCCGGCTTCAAGTAAATGCCGTACGAAGTTACAAACTCAGTTAAGGTGCTCTGAATAGAGATTAGTTACTGATATGGGGGGCCTTAAGAGGGCCTGGTAATTCGTTCGCTTTAAGTCTTCAGAGTTGAAGATGTCCTAGAGCCTTGGGTGGACTCTGGTTGAGATTTCGCTCCCGTGGTTGAGCTGTGATCGCGTTGTGGATGGTGTCCTGCAGGTCCTGCACTCAATTGGCTCGTCTCTCCGGTATCCCGCAACAAGATGAGTCACGGATGTAGTTAGGTGTTGGTGAAACGATCAAATCACCAGCGTAGGTATTGACAGCCGACAGAGCGCACACGTATTGACAGCCGACAGAACGCACACGCGTGAAGCAGGTAGACGGCAAATGACACAACTGACTTGCATGGTAAATTACCGTGCTTAAATAGCATGCAATATGTGTACTTGCATACTATTGGTTAAACGTGGTTAAACGGCAATTTAGCTTTTTTCTCATTGGTGCAACGTAAAGAAATTTGAATTTAATTTACGCAATATGTCGGCGATTGATTTGTGTCGTTACAAGATAAATAATTATGTAACGACACAAATTATTGCCGACATATTGCGTAACTTGTAAACGCCCCGGCTTCAAGTAAATGCCGTACGACGTTACAAACTCGGTTAAGGTGCTCTGAATAGAGATTAGTTACTGATAGGGGGCCCTTAACAGGGCTTTGGCGGCGTTCTCGTAAGTTATATATATGTAAGTTGATGTTCTCTTCCTTGGGTGGACTTTGGTTGTGGTTCCTGTTGTTGTTATCACGATGTGGACAACTTCGTTGAAGTTCTGTATTAATTGGCTCGTCTTGCTGGTTGAAGAGCAACACGGTGAGTCACGGATGTTGCCAATTGTTGGTGAAACAAATCAATATCCAGCGTAGGTATTGACAGCCGACAGCACGCACATGTGTAACACGAGGCAGAACGCACATACGACACAACTGACTTGCATGGTAAATTACCGTGCTTAAATAGCATGCAATTTGTCTACTTGCACAATATTGGTTAAACGTAGTTAAACGGCAATTTCGCTTTTTTCTCATTGGTGCAACGTAAATAAATTTGAATTTAATTTACGCAATATGTCGGCCATTGATTTGTGTCGTTACAACACTTTTCTCTCTGAAAAAAAAGGAAAAAAATTCCTCTCTGCGAGGCTAGATAAGAAATGCATGACAGAGTTCGAACCAAGTTAAGCAAAAATATGATGAACCATAAGTGCTGGGCTTAAATATGCATGTTGGTTGCTTCAACAATTATATGATGCCAGGTAACCACTAGGAATTGCTACACAAATTGTTAGCTCTAGTGGACGGTCATAGCACATGAGGAAAAATAGAGCAGTGTAAGTTTTGGAGCCGCAGCGTGAAGATTTCGAGGTAAATCGCCTCTGAATTTGACAGGTTTAAGATAAAAACCTAAGCAGGTTGGATCGTTGTCAATGTGTTTGTATACGACCAAAGGAGCTAGAGTGCTCGACGTTGTAGTCATAACATTTGTAGAGTGGTCTTTGTGCAATTGATAAAGTTGAGATATGCATTGAAAGTGGCCTGTACCATGATATGAAGATGATCACTACTTAGTGTTGCTACACGAAAGCGTTAGCTCTAAGTAGCTGGTCATACCAAAATAGGCAGTGTAATGTCATGTGTAAGAAATACATTATAATGTAAAAATATATACATTAAAATCAAAGGTAACTGCATAAAAATATGTACACGAACATCGCCTCAGAGATGGCATAATACCAAAGAACTGTTCAAAAATGCTACACAATTATTAGCTAAGAACAGCTGGTTATGCCACGTGAGACAAATACGAAAAATAACGTAAGGTTAAAAAAAATTTGATAGTTAATGTTAATGTTTAAAAAAAATCAATTACGCGTTATACAAATCAGGATATTGAGATTGTGAGCAGACGGAGCCTGAGACGTGTGTAGAAGGTTGAACGCTCTCAGGATCAGGCGGTTCGATAAACGGTTTCAACTTGTCTATGCTTACTGATGTCGGTGTAGCGCCTTGCATAATAATGAAGTATTTTGGTTGTTTGAGCAAAATCGAGTAAGGACCGCGATACTTTGGTTGTAGTGGTGCAACAGCATTATTGTTGCGAACGAGTATTCTCTTGCAGCTGTGGAGCTGTGGGTGAACGAAGACTGGACGAGGCGTGTGTCTCGGCTGCTGTTCGGACATGTTACCAAAATTAAGTCGAAGGCGGGTAGCTTCGTTTTGTGGGTCATCTTGTGCCGGTAGTAGACGTGGGAGCTGACTAGACAGGCGTAGATCCATGCCATACAAGAGTTGTGACGCAGACGTTTTAATGGATTCACGAGTACGGGAACGCATGGCAAACAGAACTAAAGGTAGTGCATCGACCCAGTTGCCATTAATGGACGAGGATGCTAAAGCTGCTTTGAGTTCCCTATGCATTCTCTCTACCATGCCATTGGCTTGGGGATGGTAGGCAGTCGTCTGGCGTAAGATGCATCCCATGTACCGCAAGGTGGTTTTGAAACGATCAGATGAGAAGCAAGTGCCTCTGTCCGTGATGGCCTCATTGGGAACACCATAATTGGATATCCATGCAGAGATAAAACCGTTAGTTACTTAGTCTGCAGAAATGGTGCCAAGAGGTAATGCCGCAGGCCACCGTGTAAATCTATCGATCATAGTTAGAAGGTAACTGAAACCTTGAACCTTTGTCAGATGAACTATGTCAATGTTGACGATGGCTAGGCGAGAAGTAGATCGAAAATGTTGCAACTTAGAACGAGTGTGTCGTGTGATCTTGTTCTTCTGACAAATTACACACTCTGAGACCCATCGTTTAACATTCTGCCTAAGTCTGTGACCCCAGAAACGATCTGTAAGAAGTCGGACAGTCGCTTGGCTTCCTGGTTGAGAAATTGAGTGAATTGAATCGAAAACGTTTCTCTGAAGGCTGGTCGGCAGAACTGGCTTGTTGGACTGCGTACCCGTGAAGTAAACAATTGGTAAGCCTTCCCACAGACGGCATATGAACTTGGTTGGTTGACGGGCTATTGATCTTTAAATGTCACCGCGTTGTTCAGTTCGCAGGTGAGTTGGCGCTAGTGCAGGTTCACTGAGTGCCACGGAGTTGACAGTGAATGGTGACGGCGAAGGTGGTTGTAGAGAGACGTCTGGCCTGAACAAGGCATCTGCAATGAAGTTCTGTTTGCCCTTGACGTGAAAGACGTCAAATTGCCATTCGCTTAGACGAGAAAGCTGTCTTTCCACTCTGGCAGGGTACTTGGTGATAGATGAAGTTGCGTTTCGAAGTGCGCTAACTAGTGGTGCATGATCTGTGAAAACAACAAATCTGCTACTGCCAATGATGCTGATAAAATGGCGCACTGCGTCATGGATGGCGAGAAGTTCTCGACCGAAAGTGTCGTACCTCGTTTCTACTGGTTGGAGAGTACGCGAGTAGAAACTGATTGGCTTCCAAACTCCGTCGATCTCTTGTTCCAACGTGGATCCAATAGCGAATTCAGAAGCATCTGTCGTGAGTAGAAATGGCTTTTCAAAATCTGGGTGAGTTAGCATTGTGGCATTTGCTAACGAATTGATGGCAAGTCGAAGTAATTCCTCGTCTTCGGATGACCAAGCAATGATGGAATTCTTGCTAAGTCCTTTTCGGTTCCACAGGTGCCTGCACAAAGGATAAAGTTGTTCTGATAGGCCCGGAAGGAACTTGCGATAATAGTTTAGTACTCCCAGGATTTTATGCAACTCGCTCACAGTCCTTGGTGACTTGATATTCTTGATTGAATTCGTCTTTGACGGCAACGGTTAAATACCTTGGGCCGTGATACGATGCCCTAAGAAGTCGACGGATGAAGTTGCAATCTGCGTCTTGTCACAATTGATCTTGAGTGCGTGGTTGGATAAGCGTGAGAGGACATTTCGTAGATGTTTAGCATGAGATTCTAGATCTGGACTGAATACCATAATGTCATCGAGATGTGACATACAATAAGCAGAGTCGTCGCGAAGTATGTTGTCTATGAATCTTTGAAATGTCTGAGTAGCACACTTAAGTCCAAAAGGCATGTAAATATATTCAAAAAGGCCAAATGGAGTGATGACTGGCAATGATGAAGTTGTGGGAAAATTCACGTCGTAGACCTATGTTGAGTGTGCGGTACCGGCAGCCATAAGTTGGTATGTGCTCGCCTGTAGCTGTTGCGAGAAGAACGCCTAGCGACATCTCGGCCATTGAATCACCTTTGAGAACTGAGACTGCCGCACCTGTGTCTACGATGAACTCTTCGCCAGTTTTGAAATAAAGAAGGTGCAGAAGTTCGTTGGGCTGTTTGGCCGGGTCATGCAAACAAGTAGGCTGGTGATTGCGACCGGAATTGTCTGTTTGGTTCTCTATTGAAAATTTCGGCGTGGACGAAAAGAGTCGACAGGAATGTCGGATTGCAGTTGGCTTCTTCCCTGTAGCGCCGTTGATGCCGTTGATGTGCAGAAAATACGGTCTTCTACTTCCTGCGCCAGACGTTTCCGGATACTGATGCACCCTTGTGCCTGCGGTCTGTTGTCCTTTCCGTCAGCTGTGGAAATTGACACTCATTCGGAAATTCTTTGGAACGACAAAGACAAACTTGGCAAGCATAAAAAACTTCTGGTGGTTATAACACCAGTTCTTTGGAGCATATTTATTTAAGGATTGCGGAGATCTCGATCGTCGCCTACCATTATAATTTGACTTGGAAACGAATTTTGGTCGAGCATTCACTTGATTTAGCTCGGATTTGGTAATGGCCAATCCTTCTAGAACTTTAGCCATGTTCGCCACTGTCCTCTCTAAAGAGGAGAGTCTATCATCTTGCGGGGGTGAAGAAAAGTATAGTGGATTCACTTTGGGTTCCAAAACCCTATATTCTAACTCACATCTCTCAGATAAGTCATCTATAGAGAGTGTTGGGAAGTTGTCTGGCATATAGTTTTAATGTTTGTGGAAGATTGTTAATAAAAACAACCTTAGCCTCATGGTCAGAAATGTTGGTTTATACCAACGTTTCCGTAATTCCCTCAATATTTCGATGGGGCCAAGATTTGGCATATCTAACTGCGCATATTTGTTTATTATCTGCTCAGTCTCTGTGGGCCCAAGCAAGGATTCTACTTCGTTTTGTAGACCTAAAATGGGATTAGGTAGCTTCCTAATGGCCTCAAGCTTAGGATAAATCCGTCGCTGCAATTCAGAAGGTAGTTTAGCAAAAACCTTCGACAGTTTTTGATGACTGTCATAATCAGGAAACGGGGAGAAAGCGGAGTCTACGCGCATAAAGAATAGTTCACTATCTCCATCCCAAACAGGAACATCAATATCTAAAATTGGACCTGACATTCTAACAATCTTACGGGATCTTAAAAGCATAAATTTATAAGCAATATGAAAATATATAAATATACTTTAACGAAACGCTTACCCACAAACAGCTTCCACAGTTGAATGAGCGCAGAACAAAAGCACGTTTTGTACGTAGGAAAGATGAACAGAGGCCCCGTCGGCCTTTGATGCCAATGTATTATTATTTTCCACAGTTGAATGAGCGCAGAAGAGTACGTACGGTGCCGTTTTGTACGTAGGAAAGATGAACAGAGGCTCCGTTTATTATTATTATACCCCCCAAAAAAAATTCACCACAAATCCACGAATATATACCCAACAGATTTCCCAGAAAACCACGATCAGGGTAAAGAAAACACAAATGTCAATCTATTTATCCCAAATAGATGAAAAAGGAAGTCAATTTTATTTATACCAAAAAAAATCAGAACAATCAATATCCTGGCGCGGTCGCCAATTTTGTAAACGCCCCGGCTTCAAGTAAATGCCGTACGACGTTACAAACTCGGTTAAGGTGCTCTGAATAGAGATTAGTTACTGATAGGGGGCCCTTAACAGGGCCTTGGCGGCGTTCTCGTAAGTTATATATATGTAAGTTGATGTTCTGTTCCTTGGGTGGACTCTGGTTGTGGTTCCTGTTGTTGTTATCACGATGTGGACAACTTCGTTGAAGTTCTGCATTAATTGGCTCGTCTTGCTGGTTGAAGAGCAACACGGTGAGTCACGGATGTTGCCAATTGTTGGTGAAACAAATCAATATCCAGCGTAGGTATTGACAGCCGACAGCACGCACATGTGTAACACGAGGCAGAACGCAGATACGACCAACTGACTTGCATGGTAAATTACCGTGCTTAAATAGCATGCAATATGTGTACTTGCATACTATTGGTTAAACGTGGTAAACGTGGTTAAACGGCAATTTGCTTTTTTCTCATTGGTGCAACGTAAATAAATTTGAATTTAATTTACGCAATATGTCGGCCATTGATTTGTGTCGTTACACAGTTATACTTTTTTTTATTTTTTGGACTATTTTAAACGTAATTATTAGTTATATACATGGCAATTTATAAGTAAAATAGAAGTGAATTAATTAATTTTAGCAACCTATTTTGAGCTTCTTCTCATTTCGTATCTGAATTGTATCATCAAAAATACAAATTTGTATATACATTACAATAATCCTATATTTATTGACAATATTTGTTTATACTTTTGTGTTTATTTAATGTTTACATTTCTGTTACATCGTGCTTGATTTTCCCGGTAGACACTTTCTTCTTTACTAATTATACATAATTAACAATAAGAAATATGTCAAATAATCGTTATGTGCGAGTTCCTCTTTCCGATGATATTACTGATGAAGTAGTCACTGAGAATCCACCCGGGATCATGGCCTCACAGCAGGGTAATATGTCCAAATCGAATATTTTCTCTTTGTCATATTACCAACAATATTTCGATGTAAATACAAAAGATGTGCTGACTCGTCTCTTTTACTCTATGCTACCATTACCGAGCCGAACTTTGGTAAAATCTTTAGACCCGAAGCCAGATCTTTATGGACCTTTTTGGGTAACAACTACACTTATTGTTCTCATGGCTGTAACTGGTAATATGTCTAACTACTATCAAATGAAAAGTACAGTTTCGTGGCATTACGATTTCGGAAAAGGTAAAAAAACTCATTTGCCTATGGTATTATTATAATTATTTTACATTATGAACTAAACATACCATAATTAAACGAAAATTGGTTGCGCGGGTGGTGATAACAATTATTATAATCAAGGTTGCGGTCTTGATATAAGCACTTGGTCTATTAATTATTTAAATATGTCAGCATAAACTAAGAGTTGTATAGTGTATAAAATGTAATTCATCCAGTAGACCGGTTTCGTCCTTATTGGATGCTCATCATGTACTGGCCAGAAATTGCCGCGAACAGGGCTCGCACCTGGGCATGTCTGCTTCGGAATCTGGTGCTCTAATCACTGAGCCACCCTGCCGCATACTACACTACACACACTTTTCAGTTTTATACTAACTAAAGTAACTCGGTTAGTCTACTTTTGCTTGAGGTGGAGCTCATATGGCATCCATTTAGATCCAAAGTTCCAATTGACCATCTCAATTCTGTCATTAATGAACAGACACCACACTACATGAGGAAGTGGTATTTATATGAACAACTAGATGAATTGTCTTTTCTATACTGTCAAATTCTTAGTTTATACTGACATTTAAGTAATTAATGGGTCAGGTGCTTATATCAAGACCGCAACCTTGATTATAAAAAACATATCATAGTTTGAATAAACTTTAAAAAGTAAATATCAGTTAATTGTTGGTAAATTTAGAACATAAAATATTGTAGATTTTTATATAACACGTAGATACGAGTGGAAAATCGATGTTTATATATTTAAATTATCCTGTGCATACTAAATTAAACACAGTGAATTATTAGATCAAGATGCATTTGGCCAAGTTATAAACACAACAGGAGAGTGACTGTCATTTGTAGAACGTTGATAGTGTCAATTTTTATAGATAAATTTAAACTGCGCACATTCAAATAATTGAATGAGAATGTGCTTTCAAAATAAACTGGACTAGTGATTACTTTAATTTTAAATTGCCATTGCTAAAACTGTCAAATCGATGGAATAGTGAAGTAGCCGAGGAAAAATAATAAAATTAAGAAGTATCAGATGAAATAAAATCAATGATTGAGAGCTGTGACATTCATGTCTAGTGTTCTTTTACAGACTACATATAACAATGAACAACTTGTGGTTATATGGCAGTGAAACATAAGTCACTTTTTGGATTTTGTATGACTGCGTGATGCCTAGTGTCTCTAGTTGTAATTGGTTAATAATAATAATAAATTTATTTCGCAACAATAGCCATCTAGCTCCACAATTTAAATGTAAATATAAAAAGGTAAGGATATGTATAGTTAAATGAAATATTTAAAATAAAGAATTGACATGCGGTATATATTCTAAGCAGGTATTATAAAGTTTTTTGCAAGTTTTGCTTTATATTTTGAATAAACTAAGTTCACATGATTTCAGATAACTGACTTTTATTATTAACAGTAGCTGCGTGCTCTTATAAATTACCTGGAATATATATATATATTAAGCTTAAGAACACGTTTTACTATTCTTCAATCATTTATAACTTCTATAATGAGCTCGAACTTTATAATTATTTAAAATGATATCGGGAATTAATGTTTTAGTGACCTGTTGGTTTAAACCTTGAATAAATAATAATTGTGCCAATGGTTCCAGTTTCACTGTGAGCAGTGATTACATTAATTCCGTTTTTTTGTCGATAAGCTTGTCATGAGTTATTTGTATTATCTGGAATTACTTAAGTGTAAATTTAATATTAAATAAAATCTAACATTCTTATATATATATATATATATATATATATATATATATATATATATATATATATATATATATGTGTGTGTGTGTGTGTGTATGTGTGTTTCTGAATGGTAAACAAAATAAAATCTAAATGGAATCATTGGCATGTAGCGCCTCTAATAAATTCTGATTGGGCTTATATTATTTTTCTTCTTGTATATCATCATCATCGTCATCATGCACAGCAATACAATTGACAAATGCGACTAATATTGCACTATCATGTAACCATAAGTGGTTCGTAGTTATATTTTGACTGTAAATGAACACAGTTGAAATCTGCATATTCATATCGATATATTAATTGCTATCTCATTTATGTTATTGCACTTAATAAGTATATGGAGAGTAATATCTGTTTAATATGCGTACGTGTTCACTACCATGTTGCACGATTAAGGATGTGTATTTAACATTCAATTTAACACAAATATTGAAATTTCATCGTTCGTTCACTCTAATTTTTGACCACGTGGTTTACTTAAGCTGATTGAAAACTTCGGCATATATACTGATAATTAACATTCATGTTGCCATCAACAACAGTCTTTCCTTAATTGATGGTAATGCAAATGTGCTACATCATATAACATGTCACGATCAGTTGCATTAACTATGCGTGCTAAAACCACTACTACTTTCTTCCTCTTTATGCAGGGAACATCATCCCCCTTAAATGGGATATTCAGGTTGATTATCTTCTGTTTTGGCCATTAACTCTTGTTTCTTTTAAACATATATTTTAGCAGTTGATTCAGTCATTTTCTCAGGTTGACCATTAGAATTTGGATAGTTCGTTTATACTCATCATCCTTTAAACCCAAGTCAATCAGTTTGGATTTTTTTAAATTTCAGTGAAATGTTGCTAGATTAAATTTAAGTAACGCAAACTGCTATAATGCAAATACTGGTGGATCAAGCTGGATTTTGGTAAATTATTATAATTTATCATAAAGTTTGTTTTGGTACATACAATAAATGTAACAAATAGTATTTTTCTTGATCTGGCGTAAAATTGACGTTCTTAAGAGCTTTATCTGCATATTGACGCAGTATTCCTGATTGCGACTGTTCTATATGCAGAATAAAAACAACACTAAATTACGAAGCCAGTAATTGTAAAGCCATTATCCGCCAAACATCGCATACAGACCAGATAATGACGTACTGATTTTGCTGCTATATCGACATTTAATCTTATATTTTTACATTTACAAACAATCATTCTATAGGGAGAAGTACAGGCTAGTAAAATGAATGGCTTCCTTTGGAATTTTTACTGTTTGTTGATGTAGGTCCTATGAAAACACAATAATACAGTAGCATATATGACCTGGTGCGTCACTACCGTATAACTGATAATTATTCAGTTTTGTGTTGGTTATAGGGGAACACCAAGTTACAAATGTATGGCGCGGGTTTGAGGCGCCAGCGATGAAGGTTCTATTAATCCGAGTATGCCTTCACACCTGATCTCATTTGGTCACTATGTATTTAAAATTAAGTGTTGAAACAATAAAACCTAATTCGAGGCTTCATTATCGATACGACAAGTTAGGTCTCGCCTAGTGTCAGGCCTGAAATTTGGCTTTAGTCCACTTAGTCCAGATAGGCGGATAGCAGTGTGATACATTAGCATTCAGTGACTGATACTTCTTTGACGCATAACCATGATATGCTTTGCTATGTGTGAGCCGTACTAAAACATTATTTTAGCCGTACCTAGTTGTACTGAAGAGGACTCTTTCGACATTCCTAGTGTGTGTCCTTGGTATTGTGAAATTTTGTAAATTGATAGTGGTCACATAACCAAGACAATTATGTAAAAAGTTGACATGGGTCTTACCATGTCTGAGGATCCGTTCTTATAAAGCTGTAACTGTTCAATTTGCTAAAATCGTGTTACACTCCTAAAACTGACTTGAGGGTTTTCGGCAGATCAGCAATATCAATGGGAAACTTCGTAGTATTCCGCACTATTTATAATATTTGGCTGATTAAGCCGAATATGAAAGTTTCTGAATAACTATATGTTATAGAATTTTTAATCATTAATTTTATAACAGAAATATTACTGCTAAGCACTGATACTGATGACGTAAATCAAGAACGCGGCAGGGTGCATAAATTTGGTCCGCACATTCCATTCGTATTTGAAACGCTGCATCGTTTGCCTAGTTCCTTTCCCTTAAAAATTCCTTTAGAAGTTAAAAGCATTGGCGGTCTATGATGCAGTAAACTGATAAAATGAGTTGGTTGGAGTGCTAATTTCATCGGTTTGGCAATAGATCAATCTTTAATTTAGTTTGGATCGATTCTTCTTTTAGATTGCGGCAATAAGCTAGATTCCAGACAATCTTAGTATCAGCCATGAAAATTTCGGAGGAGTATCATCATAATTTCATCAATATTAGAGGTTACACTGACTCTCCAGCCATCTACTGTGATATCAATCTGATCCGTTTTACACTGTCATAACCCTCCAAAATGATGCGTGATAAGCAGAAAAGGCTTACCAAGTCAGGTTTCGTGTATTATATAAATTGCTAGTCATTTTATTAGATTGATTGTGGAGCTTAACCATCTTAAAAGCGACTATTCGCTAATCATTATCTGAGTATTTAATCCATTTTAACTCTCGTGCATGCATGTCACCTTAACATTCTGGACATATGGTTGAGTCATCTTTCTTTGTCCTTCTCTTCATTATCTTAAGCTTCTATGATTGTCGCGGATATGTGGAAATGATGTCATGCTCTAACAATGCTGTACTCTTTGCAGCATGCAAAGTCTAAAATTAGTTGTTAGTCTTTCGTAAAGTTTTGGCTATCATAAAAGATTATCTCTTATAATTTTTTAGCGTACAGGAGACTGGACTATGTTCGAAATAAAGATATTTCAATTTGGGCTTAAAGAAATTGACCTGTGGTTCGATCGTAGTTTGCATTACTTGCCAACAAAAATTGCAGCAAAACTTATCTCAGCATAAACACGTTCTGAAACTAAATACATCGTAAACTTTACGAAAATAAATTTTGTACGAAGCCGATGAATGCTCTTTTGTCAGTTATCATTGTTCTAGTCTAATTTGGATCTTTCTGACTCCGGATAGACTGGCTTATGCTAAAATATCGCGCCTTTGCTGCAATTTCTGTGACCACCTAATGGAAACTTAAGTTAAACTCGACGTCAATTTCGTGGAACCCAAAATTCAAGATATTTACATTGGCCATATCATACTGCAGAACTATAGGAATTTGATGTTTGGTATCGAATCGAGCTCAGTGGCGATCTTGTTGCAGATGTCTAGTAGAATCATCTTCGTAACTTTCTTGTCTTGGTAGGGCAAAGTTAGCTGCGAGGTTTGGTTTGTTTATGACGTGATACAGTGAAATCCGCAAGCAAGCTACATTGCTGATGTCGCCTTGCCCGAATGCTAACTTGGCCATAATGGTGTTGTGGAGAGGTTTAGTTTGCCTCATTTCTGTGAGTTATCCTGATAAATTTACTCATAGTAGCAAGGTATTCCTTCTCTCTCTACCCCTCTCTCTCGTAAATCTCAATAATAATGTCTAAATTCGCTTATATACTTTTTTTCACTCCTTATGGTTATATGGCAGTGAAACATTAGTCACTTGACTTTTGTGTGGCTGGACATGATGATGATGTTTTCGGCTGCATTAACACGAGGAGCATTGCTAAAAGATTTATTTACTCGCTTTGTTTCTGTTTACTAACGCCAATGCACAAGGATGCATTTGCAGGCAGACCTGGAATGTTGATCTGCTTGTCAGTGTTTGCATTAACAAGAATACTTTCTCATCATACTCCTCGTGCTATTGATTCAATTCTAGTGAAAATTTGGTTTCGTAGCAAAACTGTTCTGGCGTTCTTGTTAGGGTACTATTGTCAGCGAAAACTTTCACTCGCCCATAAAGTACTATACTCTGTCCGCGATTAATAATATATTTATTACTATTTGCGTATTCAATGTAGGACATGCACTGTAGAAAGTTGTCACAGCCGTAACGTGTTGTCAGGCTTGCTTTCTTGGCACAATGAACTTATAACACGCGTCTCCTATAACCTTTGGCAAGTAAAGTTCATATTGTTGTTATGACTAACAAAAAAGGACGAAAGCGTTTTCTGGTGTCCTTAATGTAAAAATATTCTGGACAGATGACGATCCTTAACACTGGACTGTAGACCTTTAAGAAGGACCACCGAAAGTTAACTAATGGTTAGATGGTGCTTGTCATCCTTGGGTGGAAGACCATCTGAGAGCAAGTTGAACCGGAATTCAATTCACCCATCCGTGCTGGGATTAGGTGACTTTTTTCTATGGCCTAGAGACAATAATTGGCAACAGACAATGATGATTCCTTTGGCTGCATCACTCGACGCGCAATTTTGCAATTATCGCCTTATCAGATCCTGCTGGTTGTTTTCAGTGACATTTTATCTTACTCAAATTGACCACATGATAAGAATGCGAATAGTTTCCTTTCTTGCAGAAGGCTTGAACGTACCGTGGGTGTTCTACTGGTTCGTTCAATAGATCTGAAGAAAATATCATGGTCACCTACTATCAATATAAATTTCGCTCTATGCAGCTGCCCGTTTTTTCATCCGTATATCCGCTTACAGAAAATGAGTATAATTATGCAAAAAACCTTCATGTACATCTTTATTTCTGATAGACCACTTGCAATTTCGGCCGATAGCGTACGAAATGGCGTTTGGAACGCTATGATGTTTAGGACCAATAACTTGTTTGTTATCTTTACTAACACCAGAGATCTACAACACGCGTCAACTATGATACTAAAAGGCGATCATACTATGACTTAGCTTTGCAAAGGATTTTGTTGAAGATCGACAGAGGCTTTATATTTTAAAGAGGTGAAAGATGCGTCGAAGTGTAACTATTTCGAATTGTAGTCTCAAATCCGACGTATTAGCAATACCCATGCTGCCAAGTGAGTACATGTTCCCCTTTCTCTGAATCGCAGCTTGTCAGACACTCGAAATCGTTTCAATCTTCCAAATATTATAAGAATTGTGGTTAGCGATGGAGTGATCCTACAGCCTTTTAACGAGATAGGCATCGAACCTCTTACATTTAATGAAGTGGCAGAGACTCCATGGTTCATAAGGAGTTGCAAAACCGCTGGAATCAATTGCTCATGATTGTTTCAAATACGTTTTAAATGTGGTTCAGAATGATTTGTACAAACTTATTACCGCAATCTGGATGGAGGGTACCGTCAAAATTATGTGCAAAAGTGCTAGTGTAGTGTCCATCCAAAACTATCGTGGTGTCATTTTTTTCTGTGCTACACCAAAGTTAGACACTGTTATTGTCCTCCGAAGGATTTGTGAAGAATTAGTTAACCTAGCTACGCAAATCCAGACAGACTTTATACTAAGAATGGACTGTGTGACCAAACTCATTAGCTCAGCTATAGGTTCCAGCAGCCCATCGTCACTGCTTTTCTAGACTAAGCCGCTTTCAAATCTTTCACGGTCAAATATAATAGAAATTTATGCTTAATAATGGCGTCGCGGCCATAATTGTTCGATCGTTTGCATACTCTTTATTATACCTTAACGATCTGTATTCGCACTAGAATGTGTCTTTCTGACGTTTCGGAGATCGGCCACAGTTTTTAGCAATAATTCGTCATTGTTTATTCTTCGTGAACTATATTGTCGATACAGTCTTGTGTGAGGTCGCTACAACATTCACGGGGTGGAGATCTGTGATAATACTGGCATACTGATCCAGAATACAATGAATATCTGCTCGCATGACAGAAAAGGATAACGAGCTCATGAAAGTCATTACTTGTGCTTAAGTGTCCGTCTGGTACAATCTGGAACTAAACACATCTGAAACAGTCGTTATGGCATATTTGGATCCGGAGCTTAAGATCACGTTAAACGGAGCTGTATTGCTAATGAAGGATTTCTTTTACCCAGAATCGCTGGTGAAAAAAAGACAAATAGTCTTGCTGCATCTGCCTTCGGAATATTGTGCAAATTATCCTGGAGTCGCTAGTCAATTTCACTGAGCATAAAGTGTACGGACTTCAAGTTAATCATGCTATCTATTCTCTTTTATGCTGCAGAGCCTTGAAAGATGACCTTTTATAATTGCAAGCGCCTAGGCAGCTTTCTAAACCAAAACAATTGCGTAGTTTGGTTCAGGCCATTAGTAGCTAAGCGGCAAGTCGTTTCTAGTTAAGGGGCCTGAATAATTCTGCTTTAATGGCATACGTACTTGTGGAACTAACTGTGTGCAGGATCTTGAGCTCTGATTAATATGTGCATAAGATTAGATACGCTAGCCTTTTAGAATCATTGGATACAGAGAAGGAAGCATTCTCCTTAGCGCGGAACTAATGTCTAACTTTTTTTGGTTTATTAAACATGCTTGGCTGCTAATGATAGTTCTTCAGTGTTCTAGGAAAAACTTGCTTTATTTCACTATACAGTCCTTTGCAATTCTTTAATTTCTTAACGAGTTATAATATCTCTGTATTAGTTGTGCTCTTTGAAATATATTGCGCAAAGATTAACGATTATTTCTTTCATTTTGTGTGACTAAATTTTGAGGGATATTTTCTTGATTTTTGTCGTGATGATACACTCAATAGTTGAAGTCTAAAAATGTAATTTGCTTTCGTCAATGTTCAAATTTTATTTGATTTTTTAGTGACTCTGGCTACCGGGATAATTTACGCTTATTGGTTGGTTACACCTTTCGGTTTGTGGCTATTTCTACAGTATCAAAAGAATAAAAGAAATGCTGTCGATAGATCAAACGAGTCTGAGAATATCAGTGTATTTGAAAGAAGCATTTTATCACCCGACGAGCCTCATTCGCAAACTTCGCATGGAAACGAAGTATTCAACGACACCGCTACCGGAAGTTATCTAATGCTGACTGCTGTATTCGGATACTGCATGACAATACTGATGCCAACTTCTGTAAGCCTAATACGTTTGACATGTGTACAATTTTATATTTCTCATAGCTGAAGGTTTCTATGCAAATTGTCGGTCATTTTATTTAAATTAATTTCGTATTTTATAATTGGATTGTGTTAGTTATTTCTTATCTATTGAAGACAATTTTTGAAGGTCTAATATTTTTAAATTAAAAACCTAAATTATAGTTTTGGCTTTGTTCTATCTAATGCAGATTTTACAATCCTATTACATTTCGTGATCATGTAAACACAGGTTTAATGTATTATACAATTGTTATGTTTTATGAGAATTCCCCATCCAAACATATAGTGAGTAAAGTCCATAATACGAGCTCCTACTGATGAGTCGCCTGTAAGCACGAAACGAATGTGCACGAGATTATACTTTCCATTCATGCTGTCTTTTGGTTTATCCTTCTGGTCATATTTCAACTAATTTGTTACTAGGTGCGCAACACCTACAAAATTGATTATTATTATTGATATTGTATTGTGTGTGTAGCCCTCACCATCATTTAATAGCCAACGGTAAATAGATGCATAATTTTTATTCTGGAGATATCCACACGCATATATATATATATATATATATATATATATATAACGAATTAGGAAGATATGCTCTGACAAAAGGTTGATGTATAGTTAGAGGATTTTAAAATTGAACAACTGTCAGAATAAATTTATTAATAGTAGCATAATATCCATCAGGTTTACCTAAAACTTGGTAGTATCACATAAGTCCATCTGAATCTACTTTTCCGGGACAATGTTTTAATATAAATACTGACTAAAAATAAACAAAATCCGAGGAATACGATATCAAAATGTTAATGTAAACTTCAAATTTAACACAAAGAATATCATGTTTTTAGACGCTAAAGATCAACTGCTTTCTTATTGCAAATCTGTTATTGTGTACTATTTAAAATGCATGCGCGGCAGCACCTCCATCCGACAAATAAAGAAGTAGTTAATCAATGGAATCTGTTATTATTTGCCACAAAAGTTTATCGAGAGAGAAGGACAACGGTGGACTCAAATAGATTATTAACTGATCTGCGTTTTGACTAACGCAGCTTTCATTGTTCCAGTAATTTTCTTTTTTCATAATATTTCGATCTACATTACCGTAGATCTTCATCAGATGCATTTCACGAAACAAAAAAACAAATAGATCATGTAACAATTTGTTATAAATGGCGTCGTTTCGTCGATAGTTGTCGTTTGTATAGAGCACTTATGTAGTCTCGGAGCATACAATTATCCGTTATAGATTGGCATTCAAGTTTTCCGCGAAAATAAATCAATTAATATCATATAGGTATAAATAAACTCGAACAACCATTCTTCCGATAAAAAATATGTAGATATTCTGAAGTCGAAGTTAACTGGTTTTGATGGCATCGTTGATTTTCTTCCGAGTTTGTTTAAAGCTGTTGACGATATTATTTTTCGAATGTTTAATTATCTTTTTCTTAATGTATGGAATGAGGAGACACTCTCCCCTACGTTCAGGATGCAGGTGTTGAAGCTATTCAGGGCGGTAGATTTATCCATCTTGACTATATATATATATATATATATATATATATATATATATATATATATATATAATTTGAAAATTGACCAATATAGAAGAAATTAGGCAGAAGTAATTTTTATCTTTTATTACTCTAACCCTGTCATGATCACAAACGTTAATACAACAGATGTAAGTAACTGGCGTCTCAATGCCATATAACCATGAGAGTAAAAGAAGAAAAAAGTTATAACAATGACGAATATTGAAGGAAATTGGCTTTTAAAGGAGGGAATCTAGTTCGTTTGGTGATATTTACCTAAGTAAAACAGAAATGAGGCAGCCTCGACCTCCGCATAACATAATTTTAGCCAAATAAGCCTTAAGACAAATCTTTTAACCTATTTAATGCCGAATTTTGCAATGGTAACTGATTGTATATTTATATTAATTCGTCATTGTTATCACGTGATGAATACTTAATAAAGCAATTGAATGATTATCTGCCACAAATTGCTTTCCAGTATTACACTATCAATTTACTGAGCAACCTTTCTTTAACTAGCTCTATTTGGTTCTAACTAACACTGTTTGTAATTAAATTCTGTTCACTTAAAAACAATTATAAATTCTTTTGAAATGCGAGCTTCAATAAGATTCATTGTACCCTTCCTATGTGCAAAAACAAAAAAATTATCAAATACAAGAAACATTTCTTTCTCATTATCTCCTCAAGTATCTACTAATGAACACATCTTTATATATAAAGTGGAAGGCAAAACAGACCAGACGGTTAATTACTCGAATGAGAGAACATTGTAACTTAAACGCCTGCTTTAAATCAAATGGTGAATACACGTTTTCAGTTGTGCAACACCTCGTCGAAACATCGCACGTATGTTCTCCAGTCATAGCATTCAAAATAATTACTAGATGCAATAACAAAAGGGAGCTAACTATGTACGAAGCCTTATGGATAAACAAATTGCAGCCGGATTTATGCAAGCAGAAGAAGCATGTTCAGGCATTGAGCTTGAACTGGATGTGACGCACGCGATTGATTGGTTACCGTTTTTCACTCTCCCTATGTTTACATATTTCTATCTTGTTTTGCCTTCCAATTTATACATAAAAATATGTTCATTAGTAGATACTTGAGGAAATAATGAGAAAGAAATGTTTCTTGTATCTGATAAAATTTCTTTTTGTTTTTGCACATAGGAAGGGTACAATTATAATTTGCCTTTTATACATTATAAAAAATCTTTGTTTATACTGAAAAATGCATATATATATATAATGGGAGTTGTATTTACATCGTGATCGCAACCTTTATTTAAATAAATATGAAGTTGTTACTGTTTTTATTTCAAATTATTTGTTAAACTCATTTATTTTTTTATTTTTTTACACGAATTCATATTTTTCAACAACATAAAAATAATTCTTAGATACTGTTTGTGACGGCGAACTAATATATATATATATATATATATATATATATATATATATATGTGTGTGTGTGTGTGTGTGTAATTTTGTATTCAGTGTTTGCACTTGGTTCAAATATTACCAGATAGATACAACCATGAGGGAATTATCGGAAAGTATAATCTCGTGCACATTTGTTTCGTGCTTACTGCCAACTCATCGGTAGGAGCCGGCCTTACGCCCTTTATCCACTATATATTTGGGTGAGGAATGTGTGAAAATAGGACGGTACAATCTCCTATTCGAATGTGTAAACTGGCAGTAGTAAAGCTAACTTCATATAAAGTCTTCGACAATGCGACGCCAAAGCCAACTCACTATACATAATATATAACAAGTCTGTAAAGGGTACCAACACTATGGCTATTGTGTCCCTACTTGATACCGACATTATGGTTGCCGATAATGGTACATGTTATCAACACTATGGGCTCCGAGTCGATACATGATACAGACACAATGTATTTCAATATATGCTAAAGTTCACCAAACCGAGAATTAAAACTTTCTGAACACATGTTGCTCCATTTGAGTTTATCTTTGATTCTATCTTTCCTTTTTCTGTTGGACAAATCTTGTAATATCGTATGCGATTAGTGAAAGTGTGCTTGATCTTAACTGTTGTTTATATCATGTTTGCACAAAGTAGCATAACTGGCATTATTTGCACACACTAATAAGTTGCGGCCTTTTCTAGTCCGTGTCGGGACACGCTGAAAAACTGATTAACAGAGATCAGAATGCTATTTTTCATGGTATTCTAAATCAGAAGGGTCACAGAGTGTATGAGTAGAGTATACCTCTGAAATTTAAGAACCCCAACAGTGCAAATGATACGACTCTTATAATTAAGATGTATGTCAAGATATTGTGTTTTTTATATGTGGCGCAATCATTTATTCCGTGAACTACGATAATAATTATTCAAATCAAGTTTGTGGGCTTGAAATCAAGGTGAATCCAATTATTTTACCCGTTGCACAAAATAGCAAGAATACCATCAGCCATACGTTTTGACGCGTCTTTCCTCCCATGGCCACCATCACAGCATTGTCTCAAACTGGCTAACGAGGCTTTTTAATGTATTGAAAATCCGTATGCGGCTCTCACTCTTAGTTGTCATGCCTACATTGTACTTAACGGAAATTTCAGCTGCACAATTTAAATGCAGTTAGGAACAGAGATATTTTCTGCTTTCATATAAAAGTAAAATTATCATTTAGTAAGGTTTTTGATAATGCATGCACACTAATATCCTATATGGCTAAATCGAAGAGCATGTGTAGATATGCTTTCTATAACTTGTTCTCGTTTTATGAATTTCCCCTTGAACATGTTAAAGTTTATTTAATTTTATTTCTACCAGAGATACACGTTATAAATTGTTTCATCATTATCATTATGCACCTCAATATAAAAGTCATTAGTAACTAATGATTCTTTGCTATGTGACCTTAAGAAGAATAACAACAAACAAGAAAATGCTTACTAACAAAAAAGACTAATTTAGGCACACAGATTATTATAGATATTTTTCACGGGAGAGACGTAGTTACTATAAGTATATTTATTTAGATAACGCTCAGAAATGATGCAAACTAAACCTCTACACCAATCCATTAATGCCAAGTCAGGTTTAAGACAAGGTGATATCGGCAATACAACCTCGTTGCAGTTTTCACTGTATCACGTCATAAACCCAACAAAACCTCGCAGCTAACATTGTCAAACTAAGAAAAAGAAGTTACTACGATGATTCTACTAGAAATCTGCAACAAGATCGCCACTAATCTAGACTCGATTCCATATCGCGCAGGGTTTCCTACCAAGAATTATGTTACGCAGGTGGACCCCATCCTGGCAGACGAGTGGGTTTCATACTACCGAATCGGGATATAGTTGAATTTAACCTTCTCTGCCATCTCACAATCTGCCCACCTTGTTTTTCACGCGTGTTACATTGGGTAACAACAGTACTCTACTGGGCAATCGAATTGAGGGCATGCGTAAAATGTGACCGCACGAACAATGTTGATGGAGCCTTATTTGTTTTTCTAACGAGGAGCACCTGCTGGCCGATTAATCAATATGTCTACGAATGTCAGCGTTGGTTATTCGTTGTTGGTACCAAATTCCCAAGAAACTCCATGAAATTGGAGCCGGCTTATCCTCCAAAAGGAGTCAGCCGCAGTAAAGTAAAAGTAAAGTTGGTAGCCTATATATGCTATACTTATCAAACTACGGTGGTAAAATGACTGTAGGCGTCTAAAATTATCAATGTCAAAAGGCCAAATCTTACTAGAGTATAATACAAAAGCGCGTACAACTGCATTGCACACACGATCTTTAAGGTGATGTGAAATAATCACATTTCTCTATAAATGGCGACGGTCGGAGAAAGCTACTCTGGCTTTCTCAAATTTCATACTCACCTCGTCAAGCATAATTACTGAGTTATTGATAGAATTGCCAAGGTATGTAAATCTGTCAACTACGCTCATATCTGCATTCTGCAGTGGTGGAGTTGGAGTGAGTGGTCGGTGATCCTGAAAATGTATCTTACATTTAGCGGGTGCGAATTTCATATCGAATGACTGAACAATGTCTGCTTATCTGTACAATGTGGCCTGAGCAGAATCTCGATTGTTAAATATTAATATGATATGTTGTGCATAGTCATGATCGACTAACCTACCACCATGGAAAAACCTCACCTCATGCATCCTTAATGTAGAGATGAGTGTTGTTCATTATAGTATCTATTGCAAAATTAAACTAAAAGGGGATATGGGTAGTCATGACAAACACCATTGCTGGTATTAAAGTTGTGTTAATTCGCCCTAGACCATAAAACATCCAGAAGTGATTGTGTTGAGAGTGCGTATTTTATTTGCAAATTTAGTGGGTGCAGCAATTTTCGACTGAACATGGAATAGAACATTGCGAACCACCGCATCTAGAAAGATGGCTATTGTTGGACATCGAAATACATTTCGCTGTTTAAGAAATTCTTTAGATAAAAATATTATCTGTACAACCTCGTCCTGATCGGGCCCCGGATTGTTCTTTTCTAGTATTGGATTCACGCGAAGCACTTCGAAGGCGTTAGATAATCGAAGCGAATATCCTAGTCACGACTGGAGTCAAGCTTATACCACGATGGTTATCACACGAATTACTATTGCCTTTTTTAAAGAAAAAAATAATTGTCGACTCTTTCCAAGAAAGCAGCACTGTCTCCTCATTCCATATAGTACGAAAATGGTTATTCAACATACCACCATCCTTAAATATGATCTGAAGCAAATCAGTGAAAATTGGTCTTTAAAGTATTCATCTCACCTTTTCTAGACGATTTATTTTATCGGTTATTATATGATAGTTAATATCACATATAGTTTGATTAGCTTTTAATTTTGGTAGATGTCTTGCATGGATGGATTGAAACAAACAGTGGCTATTACCTTATGCGAACGCTTCTATCTATTCAACCTTTCTGGTCTAAAAGGATTTTACATCAAAGTTTAGACTGCGGTTAAGTTGGCATCCTACAACTTTACGAATATCATTACAAGCCGAGTCAGCTGGAATTTAATGCCTAGTTTTGAGTATCTTCCTAGATTTTACAGAGAGGTAATGATTATTTCTACGGGGGCCTGCAATGTCACATACAATAGTACCTGCATTGTGCATAATGGAACTTATCTTGGTCCAAAGTAAATTCGAATTTTCGCCATCAATACCTGTTAGCCTCGGCTTTCGAATATCTTCATATTTTTGTCGGAAGAACGGTTGTTCGAGGTTTTCTTATTTATTTTCCAGACTATAAACTTATCCGATGTTGAATTTCATTTAAGTGTCTCAAAACAAACGACAATCCTGGATGCGACCACGCCATCTATAACTAATTGCTGCATGATCTGTTTTAGTTTCCATTGTGCTAGGGATCGAAGAAGCCATGTGGCGCACTGTTTTATACTACGTCTAATATGAGCATTCGTGCTACCCATAACCAAGATATATATTTGAAAATCTTGCTCTGTTTAGTAAAGAGCCTATGTTGGAGTAACATGCGTCCTTGCTGCAGTCGTTGGAAGCATATGCAAATACAACGAAAAGCCGACATTGATTAAGGCTTCCTAAATTGATTGTAGTGGCATTATTTTAGTGTGCCGCGCGTAGTCGGCTGTTGACAAGGCTTCATTCAGTTATACAAACTTCAGCCTGTGAGTAAAGGACAATTCGGACGACACGTTTGCTAGCTTGAGAAAACTGTGGAACCAGAGGTTCGATGCCACTAACGCATATATAAGGATTGTATCCAATTCTGCAATGTTCGTAGTATCCTGTATTCTGGTTTCAGATACGCAATATTTGTCGCTTGCTAATTTATAAAACGTACTTGTTGTTAAGTTTTTTAATGTTCGCACATTAAATGTGCCATCGTTGAAGTCTCACCTAAGTTTATTGAATGGTAGTTAACTTGAACTATTTTCGATATTTGGCAATTCGTTATTGGGCTCGGTGATATAATGAACACCCACCATACCCATTGCATCTAATACAGCGTTATTTTAGATTGGGAAGAGGACAGAGAAAGAAAAGCGGCAAAAACCTGATGAAGATGTATGCAGTAGCCTAATTTCGTTTGTTCATCTTGCACGACTCAGCAGATAAGGTGACCATTTTTATACTGCGCGACGGCCTATGATGTATATATTCATTATAATTCGTATTACTTTTATTCGGAGTTCTGTTTCTCTTAGGTAGTCTGCCAACCAAGACTGATGACCCCTATCTGCTCAGATGCCAGTGGCTAAAGTTCCCTTCAGCAGCTGAAACCTGTCATTCGTGTCTGATGCGCTTGTTCTCATGCTGGCACTG
Organism: Eudiplozoon nipponicum; assembly: GCA_029291075.1. Taxonomy (NCBI): domain Eukaryota; kingdom Metazoa; phylum Platyhelminthes; class Monogenea; order Mazocraeidea; family Diplozoidae; genus Eudiplozoon; species Eudiplozoon nipponicum. Next base: position 24,903 of record JAQBSW010008940.1, read on the forward strand.
CCCATTTAACACTAATTTATACTGCGTAGGCTTCACATGAAAATGGGATGATGGCTGTCACATTGGACCAAGAAAGGTCTATGCTACCATTCCCGGGCTACTGAATAGATATCTAAAGTTCGTAAACTTGATTTTAAAAAATAGTTATCACAATTTGTTTAATTTTAGATATCAATCATGTTTACTGATTTGATATAAACACAATTTATATTTTAGCCTTCGCATAAAAGCGAAATAATTACACGTTAAACGAACGCTTTGTGATTTGTTAAAAGATAAGTCTTCATATCAAGTTTGCAATATTGATTATGTTAATTTTTTCAACTATTTGCGCAAAAAATGGTTTTTTAATTGAGTACTATCAATTCGTCACGCGCCTTGATCCGGTAAAAATATATATTAACATTCAAACGGTTTATTAGTAATTATTTTTTATTTAGTTTGCTTTGTTTATTATTATTATTATTATATACATTTTCATAATAATTGTATTTCAGATTCTTTGGATTATTCCGCTTCCTTTACTTCGCTGGTGTTTTTCCTTTGTCGCCTTTGGGATTTCTGGTGGTGTCATCATCTTTTCGCTGTGGCCTCTGCTCAAAAACGAAAAAGCTCCGGTAAGCCTTTTAAATATACTAATACTATTTTTATGCCTGAAGTCTACATAATAAATTGACTAATTATTCATCGCGACTAAAATTACCGATCCCAATTGGCGTTGCTGATGATATTATAGAACAATTGTAACCTGACCTTGCGTGATTCTAGCACTTATCTTTACTTAACTTTAAAATAACCTATTTGTCCATTCTGAGCCACAAAAAATATCAAATTAATTCTAAACATTGCACGCACAGTCATTTTAAAAAATCTATTGCATAACTAATATTAATATAACGAAAGATGCTAAATGTTATGGTTTTGACTGCATAGAAAATTTGAAGCCGACATCCCCGTCATGTTGGTATCTTCACCGCCGTTTTCGTGTGCGGGATAATTGATAACACTTGTAGGTCTGTAATATCTTGAATTCTTTACATTTCCAGGTGTACCTTGATTTATGGGTTCTCATTTGTCCTTCATTTTGAAGCCCTCCATCAGCTGCTTGTCTGAAAATGACGTTGGAACAAGATTTTCCACTCGTAGAAGACTCCAAAAAAATTTTCGTCCTAACTATATTGCAGTACTACTCAAATTCACAGTTTACCTAATCTCATCTTGTGTGCAATAGGTTGTATTGAGAGGCCTGTAGCCATAGAAATTCCGGCTTGACGACCGGCGGGCTCAAGCTAGTCGACCCGGGATTGGTAACATGAACCTTGCCGGGCCATAAAGGGACAGCCATCATCCCGTTTCATGTGAAGCCTCGAGTTTGGTCTAACTGCACTGTAACTTTTTGTTAAATGTGTAGTGACGGAATGAGAGCAAGCGTTCCAGACGTGAGGGGCAAGTTTCGGTTGCTGAAGGAAACTCTGGCCACTGGCATCTGGGCAGATAGTGCTCATCAGCCTTGGTTGGCAGACTATCTGGGAGAAGGAAAACTCAGAATAAAAACCATCACTAGGAATGGGCGACCTAGTGTTCTTTTACAGTCCACATATAACCATGACAAGTACAACTTACAATAATTACATACTGCATCGGCCGTCGCGCAGTATAAAAAGGGTCGCCTTATCTGCTGAGCCGTGCAGGGTGGATAAGCGAAAACAGGCTACTGCAGGCAACTCCAACTCTATATTCGATTCTGCGTCCTTTCCTTCCCCTTCCTCTTCTCAATCTTACAATAACTCTCTTTTAGATACTATAAATATGGTTGGTTTAGATCATAACACTGAACCCAATACTAGGTTGCCAAATATCGAAAATGGTTCTTGTAGACGATCATTCATTAAACCTAAGTTAGGTTTTAACGTAGGCGCATTTAATGTGCGTACATTAAAACAACTTGGACAGCAAGAATCTCTTGCTCGTACGTTGGATAAATTAGAAATCGACATATGTTGCGTATCTGAAACCAGAGTACAGGATCCTACGTGTATTACAGAACTAGTTACACCATCCCTATCTACGCGTTATTGGCTTCGAACATCTGGTTCCACAGAGTCCTCTCAAGCCGGTAAATGGGGCGTTGGTATTGCCCTTAGCGCGCGAGCTGAAGCTTGCTTAATTGAATGGATCCCTTTAAATAGCCGACTGTTTCGGCACGTTTAAATACATCTACTAAAATCAAAGCAAAAAACCGTTATCATCGTTGCCTCTTCGTTGTATCTGCATATGCGCCTACCGATTGCAGCACAGAAGAAAGCAAGGACGCTTTTTACTCCGAATTAAGCTCCTTACTAAGCAAAGCACGAAGTTCGGATATAGTCCTGGTTATGGGTGACATGAATGCTCAAGTTGGTCGCTTAAGCAACACGGAATTTCATTTAGGTGGAAGATACACTCTAAGCTCGACTCGCAATGATAATGGTGAACGGCTTTTGGATAGCTACGCTGAACATAGACTATATTTAAGTAGTACAAATTTCAGACGGAGTGTTAAACGTTGTGCTACACGGCGTCCTCCAGCACCCGGACAACGGTGGACTCAAATAGATCATGTAGCAAATAGTTATAGATGGCGTGGTTGCATCCAGGATTGTCGCTCTTTTTGGAACACTTATGTCGACTCGGCCATGCACTTATCCGTTGTAGATTTGCTCTAAAATTTTCCGGGAAAATAATTAAGAATAAACCCCAAATTGATGTAGGCAAACTCGAACAACCGTCCATCCGACAAAACTATGAAAATATTCTAAAGGCTAATCTAATTGGTCTGAATAGCGAAAATCCGAATATACTTTGGTCCAAGATAAGTTCCACTATGCACAATGCAGATACTACTGTATGTGGCATAGCAGGCCCCCGTAGAAATAATCACTGGCTCTCTGTAAAATCTATGGAGATACTCGAAATAAGGCGCCAAATTCCACCTGGCTCGACTCATAATAATACCCATCGCAATATAAGACGCCAACTTAAGCGCAGTCTAAAAGGCGATCTCGAAAACTTTTGGAACAGAAAGGCTGAAGAAATGATAGTAGCTTTCGCGTCAGGTTATATTCGCTGTTTGTTACAACTTATCCGTGCAACAAGTCAGAGAAAATTAAAAGTTGGCGAAACTATAAATGATAGTGACAACGAATTAATAACCGATAAAATAAGTCGTCTTGACAGGTGGGCTGAACACTTTAGAGATCAATTTTCTTGGCCAACCGCGTCAGTTCCGCTTCCCGAAAGCATGTCTGCATCAACAGTGTGGAATGTTAGTCCCGAAGAACCATCCGAGATAGAAGTACGCGATGCATTCCTATCTCTTAAGCGCCACAAATCCGCAGGCCCCGATGATTTACTTCCGGGCTTGTTTAAGAATGGTGGCGATATAATTTCAGGAGCGTTGACCAAACGTTTTCATACTATATGAAATGAGGAAACCGTACCACTTGACTGGAATGAGTCGACCATCATTCCCATCTTCAAAAAAGGCAATCGTAATTCGTGCGATAACCATCGTGGTATAAGTTTGACTCCGGTCGTATCAAGGTTATTTGCTTCGATTATCCTACGTCGTCTTAGCGCTTCTCGTGAATCACATACAAGAGAAGAACAGGCCGGATTCCGCGCCGGACGACGTTGTATAGATAATATTTTTACGTTAAGGCAAGTTATCGAACAGAGACATTTATATCACCGTCTCACAATAGCCGTCTTTCTAGACTTCAAGGGTGCATTTGATTGGGTGGATCGAAATGTTTTATTTCATATCTTGTCGAAAAGCTGTGTGTCCACAAAATTTGTTAATATTATACGAGCTCTCTACACAAATATTTCTGGTCGCGTTAAAGTCTACAACGAATTAACGCATAACTTTACAACCAGCAGTGGTGTTCTTCAAGGTTGTCCACTTTCCCCATTTTTGTTTAATTTTGTAATCGATGCTATTATGAACAACACTCTCCCACACAATCAGGACGTGGGAGTTGAAGTTCTTCCGGGAGATAAACTAGTCGATCTTGACTATGCGGACGATATCGTACTATTATTCGACAATCAGCACGCTGTCCAGGCCACCTTGAATAGATTAACAGACGTTGTTCCGTCTTTCGGTATGAAATTCGCACCCTCTAAATGTAAGATACTGTTACAGGATCACCCACCACTCACTCCAACGTTGCGACTGCAGAATGAAGATCTTGACATAGTCGACAGGTTTACATATCTTGGGAGCTCTATCAATAACGTAGGCAATATGTCCGACAAGGTGAAAATACGGATCGAGAAAGCTAGAGTAGCTTTCTCGAACCTTCGTCATTTATGGAGTAACGCCAATATTTCACTTTGCCTTAAAGGTCGTGTTTACAATGCATCTGTACGCGCAGTCTTACTATACGCTAGTGAAACTTGGCCTCTTAGAGTTGATGGCCTGAGGCGCTTACAGGCATTCGATCATCGTTGTTTGAGAAGTATAGCACATGTTGGTTACCAACAACGAACAACTAACGTTGACATCCGTAGACGTATTTTTGGATCTGACAATAAGTGCTCGTCGTTAGAAAAACAAATAAGGCTCCATCAACTTCGTTGGCTCGGTCACGTTTTGCGTATGCCCTCATTCCGATTGCCCAATAGAGCTCTGTTCTCTCATCCTGCACCAAATTGGCGTAAGAAACAAGGTGGGCAGATTTTGACATGGCAGAAACAATTAAAGTCACATACATCCAAATTGGGTAGTATAGGATCCACTCGTCTGCCTGGATGGGGTCCTCGTGCACATCACAGTTCTTGGTTGGAAACCCTTAGCGATATGGCATCGAATCGAGCTCAGTGGCGATCTTGTTGCAAATGCCTAGTAGAATCATCTACGTAACTTTGTTTTCTTAGTAAGGCAAAGTTAGCTGCGAGGTTTGGTTTGTTTATGACGTGATACAGTGAAATCCGCAAGGAATCTGTATTGCTGATGTCGCCTTGCCCGAATGCTAACTTGGCCATAATGGTGTTGTGGCGAGGTTTAATTTGCCTCATTTCTGTGAGTTATCCTGATAAATTTACTCATAGTAGCGAGGTATTCCTTCTCTCTCTCGTAAATCTCACTAATAATTTGTCTAAATTCACTTATATAATTTTTTACACTCCTTATGGTTATATGTCAGTGAAACATTAGTCACTTGACTTTTGTGTGGCTGGAAATGATGATGATGATGAGGTCAGTAAAACTCTTGAAAAAATACAGTATTATTCTATCGTTTGGACAAGACCGAAGACGGAGTCTACACTGACGAATGTGTATCGTAACCAAATACACATTCTCATATCCTGCATAAATTGAATTTTTTTCATTTAAATATCTGTGCCCAAACCATATAAATATTTATGTATGTATGAAAATGTAAATTTAAGCAACAAGATAGATTCCTACGAATAACTTTGGGCATATTATATATTAGCAATATTTTAATTTTATTATTTACTTATTTATATATACGACTACACACTATATCTTAAGCATATATAGATAATAAAATAAGCAGCCATGCGGTTCTTCCCACATATTTTATAAATATCTATATATCCATCATATATATATATATATATATATGTGTGTGTGTGTGTTTGTGTGAGTATATATGAAGCCTCGAGTTTTGTCTAACTGCACGGTAATTGTTATTGCTAAGTAATGTGTCCTTGATCGGAATAGGAGAGCAAGCAGTGCCGGACGCGCAGAGGCAAGTCTATCCGCTGCTGAAGGACACTGTAACTACTGGCATCTGCGCAGATAGTGCCTCAGCAGCCTTGGTTTGCAGTCCATCTACGAGAAGGGAAATCTCCGAATACAAACCATCACTGGGAATCGGCGACCTGGTGTCCTTTAACAGTCCACATGTAACCATGAACCACTTATGTGATTATATGGCAGTGAAACATTACTCAGTTTTGGCTTTTGTATAGCTCTTCGTGATATATATATATATATATATATATATATATATACGTGATTACAAGATATATGAAATGAATATCATATGAGCAACATTGTTAGTCTCTCAACGGTTAACTTATATCAGTCAAGACATTTGTTAATATTTATATTTATGATCACATCACAGTTCTTGGTTAGAAACCCTTAGCGATATGGCAGCGAATCGAGCTCAGTGGCGATCTTGTTGCAGATGTATAGTAGAATCATCTTCGTAACTTTCTTTTCTTAGTAGAGGCAAAGTTAGCTGCGAGGTTCGGTTTGTTTATGACGTGATACGGTGAAATCCGCAAGGAAGCTGTGTTGCTGATGTCGCCTTGCCCGAATGCTAACTTGGCCATAATGGTGTTGTGGAAGGTTTAGTTTGCCTCATTTCTGTGAGTTATCCTGATAAATTTACTCATAGTAGCAAGGTTTTCCTTCTATCTCTAC
>JAQBSW010008941.1:0-31344 GCA_029291075.1 Eudiplozoon nipponicum
GTTTGTTCTGTCTTAACAAAATATCTTATTGTGAAAGTGACGATGACAGCGATTTAACTCAAGATTACAGACTTAAGTTAATTAAAAATCATATTCCTCTACTCAGTCACAAAAAAATGGCAAAACAACTGTCAATCAATTAGTTCATATAGGACTAGATATTTGTTACTACAATAGTTAATTTTTCAACAATAAAAATCCGGAATATGTCTGTGATTCATAAAGCCACAAAATGGATTTACAATGCCGCTACATTACTCGAAAATGTTTCCAATTAATCAAGAACATTTGTTTACATCAAGTGTTTAAATGCTGCCTATTGCATACATAAAAAACAGGTTTAGATTTATCGAAGAAAAGGACACTATGGTAATGCATTATTTGAAGCCAACAAAACACCTGGTAACAAATAATCCCGTCAGTTACAAAACTATTGGAATCGATAGATATAAGAATCACAGCTGAAACATAACAGTATAATGCTGTCATTCACTTTGTGTCGAAATATGTAGCAAGTATTGGTGAAATTAATTTGAATTTCAAGAGGTAAAAATTTTAATTAAGCTAAACATCATATCCAGAAGCAAAATTTGTTCCAATGCAAAAATACGACATGAATTTAACGTAGCATTACCTCTGGCGAAGAGAAAACGTAAGTTTGGACACATACAAGAAATATTTATCACTTATTTTTTTCTCTAAGTATCTATAAAAAAGGACAATTTTGTATTCCTGTAAAGTGAGACAAAGAAAATTGAAAAGTTTGAGTAAATATGAAACAGCAACTGTGCAATCTTTTACATGCATCACATCTAATTCGGGCTCAATGCTCGGTGATGAATTTTCCTGCCTGTACAAAACCGGCTACAACATTCCAATTCACAGTAATATCAAAATTGCCAAATAAATACTTCTTTTTAGTTTAGAAATTCAATAGGAATATGCGATGGATATTCACCAATCCATTGCACAATATCAGACGTTAACTCGCTACTAGTTTATTTTTGTTCTCTTTAAATTCATTTCACTTGACCTACACTTTAGAATAAAAACCACTCTTTAAATCAATTTTGCAAGATTGAAGTAAGCACCAATCCCATTGTATTCAACCAGTAATCGAACAACATAACAAAACTACCGTCAGTCGTACGCAGTGACGCGTGTCAACCAACTATGATCATCATCAGATTACAACGGCAAACTGGCTAGCAAGGATCAAACTGCAATGCACATATATAGGAAAACCAAATTAGATATGCGTCTCTAACCTCTAGTAGTTTTGCATACATTGTACTTGACTGGAAATATCGACTGCACAATTTCAATGCAGTTCCGAAAATTAATTTTTTACAGCCTTCACCACATATATAAAAGATAATTCAATGAAACAATAAATGATTGCGTGGGGTGTGGTAACATTTGCGATCTTGGTATAAGCAATTGACCCATTAATTACTTTCATATGTCAGTTTAAACTTAGAATTGTATAGTTTAGAAAAGTCAATTCATCCAGTAGACCGGTTTCGTCCTTATTGGGAACTCATCACGTACTGGCCAGAATTTGCCGCGGACAGGGCTCGAACTTGGGCACGGACTGCTACGAAATCTGGTTCTCCAATCACTGAGCGACGCTGTCGCACATTAAACACACTATTTTCAGTTATATTCCAACAAATGTAACTTGGTTAGCCTTTTTTCTTTTAGGTGGAGCTCATATGGTATTTATTTTGACCCAAAGTTCCAACTAACCATCACTAATTTGTCATTTCTGAACAAAGACCACACTTCATGAGGATTTGTTATTGAAATCAACATTTATATAATTAAACGAATATTGGTTGCGTGGTCGGTGATAATAATTACTATAATCAAGGTTGCGATCTTGAAATAAGCATCTGACCCATTTATTACTTCCATATGTCAATATAATCTAAGAATTGTATAGTGTAGAAAAGGAAATCCATCCAGTTGACCGGTTTCTTCCTTATTGGGAACACATCACGTACTGGCCAGAATTTGTCGCGGGCAGGGCTCGAACCTGGGTACGTCTGCTTCGATATCTGGTTTTATAACCACTGAGCCACGCTGCGGCACATTAAACACACTAATTTCAGTTATATACTAACTAATGCAACTTGGTTACTCTTTTTTCTTTTAGCTGGAGCTCATATGGCATTCATTTAGACCCAAAGTTCTAGTGCTTGTTTTGTCTTAATTTTAAATTATAAAAAAACTGTCGTTGATATCAGAAGAATAATATACATATAATTTTTACATTATTTAACCTGTGTCCATCGGTCTATATAAATTATATAAATATAGATATGTCTTCGAATAAGATAAAATTACTATATTTTTCTTGTGATTATTTAATGTTGAACATTTTTCAAATTTTATCTTCTCTTGCATACACATTGAAAATTTTATTTGTTGGTGAATTTTTCACTAATTTTGTGCTTTACATTGTCGAATTTTGATAACTAACTTTCTGACAAAAGTTCTCAGCTCTCAAGTGTCAATGTGTTAGATTTATCAAATGGTTCAGTAAGTGATTTTAACACGCTTTTATCAGAGTGTTGGAACATTCAGAGTGAAGTGACGAGTTTACTTTCTCACCTCTGTGAGCTTATTCAGAACAATAGCATGAAGGGTTTCATTTATTGTACGTACATTTGTTGGCAGTGACGAGCGTCTATTTTTTTTTAATCAAGTGCGATGACGACTCGTTAGAATCCGATGTAGAGAGCAACGCGAAAACTGGTGTCATTAATTCTTTTGGTTTATTTGAATAGCTTCGAATGATTTTTGGTCTGTGTAATGCATTACAATCATTCCAAAGACTTATAATCAGGCTACTGATGAAGCTTTTGAGCCACTCTTCTTACGCTAATTATGCAATTATAAGCTAAAATGATTTAAAAGAACACCAAACTGGCATCAAATGGACTTTTCATCGTATTGGCCAGATTGTCCTCGTCGTAAATATGAAAAAATGCGCATGGTTACAAATGCAGGTGAAGTTCCCAGGGTATTTAATCAGACATGGCGTTATAAATATTCTCGAGGACGAAGTTGAGGCTCTTAGAAATACTCCACACCGAAATTTATTAATGAAATGCGTCACTATTTGGTATGTGTAACTATTAAAGAGCCTTTATTCCAAAGATGGCGCAACCACAAGCACGGATGACATAAATTCTTTAATGGCTAAAGTGCTTGGGTTCAGCTCGTGTCTGCATTTGGTCGCAACTCATCAGCTAATTTTTAAAGTAATAAAGGTCTTCTTGCGCAATACACCAAATTAAATGCAGTTTAGCCGAATGTGCCGTTGAAACTATCTACTGATGTATCCCATGTAGCCCTGAATGTTACACTTGAACAAGATGTCGAGGGTGAATTGCATCCCATTGCATTTTATTCAAGTTAAAAGCGACTGTAAAGAAATAGTCTGTGACTGAAAGAGAACTTTCAGACATGCACAATTCCTGCCACCACTTTAAACGATATCTTACTTTTCGTCAATCGAAAATGTTTCACAAGTGGAGACTACACAAAGTTTCTCAAGATTATCCACAAAGAGTATTTCGGCAAACGATCCGTCTTAGTGATTTTAAAGTTGGTATCAATTAGGTAAAATTAAAAGAGATGCGATCGTTTCAGATTTATTCATGTTGATATTATTACTCTTACTTAATGCGTGGATCCCTATATTGATTGATTATAATCCATCAATAAACAAGATGGTTCGAGGAATACCACTAATTGTTCAAAATGCGTAGAAAATTACTTTAACGTCCTTGCTACATTGGTTGGCAGGATTTAGGGTACCAGTTTTTGTAGCAACAGACCAAAGTGTAAATGTCACGATAATTTACAGTTCCTGCAAGTCGACATGCGAAGAACAACGGCGTGCAATCATAAATGTAATGGTCTTGTGGAACGCTTATATCACGAGTTAAAGGTGGCATTAAAAGCATCCAACGAAATGTCCGACAATGGTGTGCGATACATATATCGTAATCGCAAAATGTTATTAATCTCAGAAATCATAATCCGCAAACCCCACAGATCTAATAACCGATTTAGAGGTTAGTGATGAACCACTAGCGACGAAATTTACGCGGCTACTACAGCTTGTTCTAAATAGTCTGCGTCCGAAACTTATCATAGGACACTATCTGCCAGCTGAAGTTTAAAATGCATTAGACATTTGTAAGCACACCTGTGTACGAAGCGACGCAGTTTAATCTACCCTGAAGCAAAAGTATATCGCGTCATATCCGATAGTTGAGCGCGTTTCCAGTCGTTTGAAGCCCACATATAAGTTTTGTATTAAAACAGCAATTAAAACAGAAAATTATAATGATCAAGAAACTGTGCCATTCTTCATTTTATCTGTCAACGAGTATGATATTGCATTAAACGCAAAGTAGCATAACATAAAGTATTTTGGAGAACATTCAAGTAACGGGAACGAGATCCCGTCTACGAGTTCGATTTAAATTTGACGTAGACGATGCCACGTTTGGCACCGGTTGATGTAGCGCGGACCCTGTTAGGTACACTTTTTATAAGCCTCCGTTAAGGATTTTTTATCCAATTTTTAAAAATTAAATTTTAATTGGAAAATTCAGTTTATTAGTGCTCATAATGCTAAGTTAAGAATAGTCGTCATTTTTATAAAGTACACAATTTTTCAAGAAAAGTATTTCCCTTTGTTCAAATGATTCAATGACCTGTTTACAATTTTGACTTGAGTACGGGCAGCTTTAGGTTGAGCTTTATGTACAAACTCTTAGCTAACTAATCGGCCAATATATGTAGATTTCTGCATTGCCCTTTATTTACAGAATTCAACTCAATGGTGAGCATTATTATGAAATTGAATTTTTACATTTCAATAATTTAAAATAAACTAAATGCTGATCTTTAATAAGAACAACTTGCCTTTGGATTTGTTGGGACAGCAAAACGGAATACAGTATGAGCCAACATACTGATATAAAAAAATTCGCTAAATATTGCGACTTCTAAAAGCCAGCCGGGTAATATAGGTATATATATATATATATATATATATATATATATATGAATATATATATATAAGTATTTATTTGAATGTGTTGTTGTAAATGTTGCATTTGAGGATTTCTGTACACATTGGTTTAGTGACACTAAGTATACGTGTTGCCTCTACATGCTCGCGGCCGGTATTATTAAGTATTCTGGTGAGTAAATTTCACATCATTCAGCGTAGGATCTTGTTACGTGATTACATTATCTGACCAGGAAACCAAACAAGCACAGCTTCCATTTTAATGCTACAAAAACCAAGGTCAGAATAATTATGAAATATTTCCAAAAAAATTTATATTAATTAAAAAGTGCGTCTCCTTTAGGATCAGTGGTTACGCGGATGCTGATAAGAATGACTTAAACAAAGAATGGCAGGGTGACTCAGTGGTAAAAAGAAGAGACTCCGGAGCAGACGTGTCCAGGCTCAAGCTCTGCCCCCGGCAAGCTCTGGACAGTAATTGAGGAGCTTCCAGTTATGACGAAATTGGTCTACTGGATGAATAGCCTGACTTAAATAATAAAAATGCCAAATTTATACCTGACAATATGTATATATATATACATATATATATCTCTCTCTACATATAATGGAATTGGTATTTGCTATCAGGTCACGCAAACTTGAGTTAAATAATACACTAGTGGTAGTTAACTGGCCGGGAGAATAAGAAGAAGCAGCAGGAATATTTTACAATCAAGCTATCTCTCTGCCGGACATGACGTGCAACATACTGTAACCTTAGCAGCATAACTGGTGATGTTAATTCAAACAGGCAGAATCACAGGCGAATGACAAATGTGTTGCAAAGCTAAGCAAATCTATTGGCTTGGGGATGTGCAAAATTAGTAGGACTGCGTCCAATTACGCAGTACCAAAATAGTCAAAGTAACTTAGAAATCTGCACGCGAAGCAAATGTGTTCAGAAAATATTAGGTTTCGAAATTAATTTAACTTCATCTTTGCAACTAGATTGTTTTAGGCCCACTCAATGATGATTTATTTTCCCTATGTACATATATATATATATATATATATATATATATATATATATATATATATATATATATATATATATATATATATATATGATAGTCGAATAAGTTGTAAACGCGTTAAATTACTCCATTAAATATTTAAACAATGTTCAACTTACTGTCCTGAAGGAGATTTTCGTGCTATGAATACTAAGAGCGCTTCGAGACCGCAAAAAATTTTATTTTCTGTGTATTTAAAACTACAAGTTTCTTTGACGCGATTCAGTCTGTTAAACGGTAAATTATTAATAATGTTCATCGTAAAGCCTGCAGTCAAAATACATTTTCAGTTAAATTAAGCAATGATTAATAGGCGGTGCAAAAATTAAATATAACTAAATCTATTAAATGTAATATATTTTATTGATAAGTTAAACGTATGTAATATATATATATATATATATATATATATATATATATATATATATATACATATATAACAAATAGCAATTAAATGTCGCGTCAGTAATATTCATATGGAAAGATGACCCGATTAACAACCATTTCTACAAACAATGTCATGCTTCGAACCTGTCATGTTATTTCGTATTGAATCTGTGATACACATCAAAGATTATTTCCCTCTATACCATATTAATCATAAATTATTCCACACGATAAGGACAATAAACCACTTCATAAAAGAATCCATTTGAATATCTCTAATAAATCAATTTTAAACAACCACAACATAGCAAGACGACCGCCTTTTCAGGTTTTAACGCGTTTCTACTATCTTTCGTCATAGTTAAAGCATGACGGACAACTTATTAACCAACATCAAGCTGAAATACATATATTAGCTGTAGACAATTAAAGATTTGTTATCTCAATCTGCACAATAATTTCTTAAATAATTGTATAATATTTATACGTTTGACGAAAGATAAAAAAATAACTTTTTCATCGCCGCATGGAAATTGTGTAGACAACTTTGCCAGTTAAGTAAATTGTAAGATAGAATGCTAGGAGTAAAAGTAAGTCAGCCTTTGTGCTTTGATGATGATCCACGAATATGGATACTCGCGAGGGCGTGAGACTGAGTTTTCTATTTGGTCAACTTGTGAATTGAAAGAGGATTCGTCTTTAATTTAGTATCGATATAATGACTTAATAATTATTATCGCCACCCGCACATTTAATGATTGTTCTAATTAAATTTCTGTTGGATAAAGGACTAAAATTTAAAAAAAACATTTTTGTACCAGTTTGTCAATTAGTTTTTTGCCTAATTGATGCCGCAGAATAAAAAATATAAACAATTAGCTAATCTTTGTTACAAAGAGAGTAGCGTTCACTGCTTCCTTCGATTCCACCAGCCAAAAAATACAATAAACAAAATTGCTGAATGAAACTGTTTTACATTGCCATGTGAACAGAAATATTTTATACAATTTAAAAATCAATGATTGAGAGGATGGTAGGAGAAATTTTCTAATACAAGTTTTCTAGTTTGATACGAACACCAATTCAACAATAATATGACTATATATATATTATCAAGGGATTTTTGTTTTTATCAAGATTGCAGACTTCATTTAAATAATTGCCTGAACATTATAATTGTAGACGAACAATGGCGAGTGATATGTGAAGCCAAATTTCAAGTGGACAGTGTGTGTCATTAGAAATTACGAGTTTCAAAAATTGGCATTGCACTAGTTTGGTCACAAGCTATTATATGTTAAAGAGGGAATTAGCCCTATATTCAGACCGTAAGCAACGGATCCTAAAACATTTTTTGTAGTTTTGTATTTTAATCATTCGCCACATCAAGATGTGACGTGGCAAAATACGGTATGTTGTGCAAGAAAATCTGATTCACATCAAAGAGAGTGTGCCAAATTGTAAGATCCGGAATCCAGCTGTCTGTATTATGCATATACATTGCTGGTACTTATCTACTTCCTAATCCTTTAAAGATGCAGTGTTGCACTTAATTATCGGTGAACTCTTTCACGTGGCAGCGATGTTTCTTACTAAGATGTTCGTTAATCCTTTGAGTGTACACATGGGTAATGTACAGAATGGGAGAAAAAAGATGAAGTTTGGCATGAGACTTGCGAGATTTTATCACTTTCATATTAATTTATGTTTAGTTTGCAATGATTTAAAGCAAGACAAATCACTCTTTAATTGAGAGAGATGTAGATTAACAGTTTTGTTGGACTGATTATAATTAGGCATATTATAGATCAATCAAAGCAATTGTAATATTTCCACGAACGTTGTTCAGAAAGAGCGATTGTGTTATTCACTAATATTGAAATATTGATTTTTTACAAGAACACATTCTATATTAACCGATAGTGCAGCTAGAATTGTCATGTGCCAAAAGTAACGGTGCAAATTCGGTGATGGACAAAGTAGAAAAGTAATGTAGCAAGATTTTGTTATGCACACATACAAAAAAGTAAATTTCCTTGTGTTTCGAACTAAACATTACAAAAGTGAGAAAATACATTATTTATCTTATACACCGGTTAAATCCTTAGTAAGTGCTCATCAGTACAAACTAGAATTTCCGCGTTCATGATTTGAACCAGAAAGAGAATTCGGTTCGGCATTATGCAACTTATCCAGTTAGCCATCGAAGCTGTGTATTGCTTGCAGATTTTAGTCGCACAAACTTTTATATTTTTGTCAGTCCGCATTTAATTGGAGTACTGTGGAAATCGCTTTCGATTTAAATTTCCAGACTACAAAACCAAAATTCGAAATACAAGGCAGTGGCCATGCCACCTGCAGTAGTTATCATAAATGAAATTATAAAAAAAGGAGGTTACTTTTATTATTTAAAAATGCATAATACAGCGAGCGAAACTAAGTGTGCATACTTGTTTCGTCCTTATTAGGCACTCGTCAAGTTCTAGCTAGAAAAGCGGCGGCCGGAATTTGAACCAGGAAGCATTTGATTCCGAACTTTGCAAATGCCTCGTAGTGTGAATCTCGGGTCTACTTGATAAATTGTAATTGCTATATTATACAATTTTTAGTTGAAATAGAATATATATACATATATATAAAACATATATAATATATATATATATATATATATATATATATAATATAATGTTTATTGCCTTCGAATATTACACAGTATATTTCTAATTAGGAAGAAAAAACACATAACAAAGTGGATAATGGCCATTTATTTCGAGAGTACCAGACTTCAGGATAGAGTCTTTCTGTGTTTCGATTTGATTATGTGGGTGGCAACAAATCTGACTCAGTTTTACTTCTATTTCTTGTTTTTTTCTGATTAGTAAGTGTGTATGCGTTTGTATCTGTGTGTGTGCCTGTTTGCATGTAAGGGTCTTTCTCGCTGTATTGCAAAGTGATGTCTGAGATCTGGTCATTCTTGTATTGATGGCTTGATTGTTAACCACCTGTTTGCATTGTTGGCTGTTACATGCACGAATGTTATTTTTCCGAGTGTAGTATTTCGTTTCACCTTGTCGCGCAATTTTGTTTTTTGCAATTGTTAACAGCGCAGATGCGAATTGCAGTGTTGATTGTTCATATTATTTAAATCAAGTTTGCGAGCTTGAAGTAAACACCGACCCCATTGTACTTAATCAGTCGTCGAACAACATAACAAAACTACCGCCAGTCGCAACGCACTGACGCGTTTCGAGCTTCCTTGATCATCATCAGAGTCTGACGGCAAACTGACTAGCGAGGATCAAACCGCATTGAATATACATGGAAATCAAATTTAGATATGCGGCTCTCACCTCTAGCAGTCTTGCATACATTGAACTTGACTGGAAATGTCGGCTGCACAATTTCTATGCAGTTACGAACATTAGAAGTTTGTAGCTTTCGCCACATACACACACCACACTATTATAATATATAATATATATATATATATCATAATATCATATATATATTATCAATATTACACAATAATTGATTGCGCGGGATGGTGGTAAAATTATTTAAATCAAGTTTGCGAGCTTGAAGTAAACACCAATCTCATTGTACAGGCGGTAGTTTTGTTATGTTGTTCGACGACTAGTTAAATACAATGTGATTGGTGTTTATTTCAAGCTCGCAAACTTGATTTAAATTATTTTTACCACCATCTGCACAATCAATTATTGTGTGATTGTTCATATTGTTTCGAAATTCCTGTCACCGTATTTCTGAACACACCCTCGACTAGACTTAACAAACATTCGATCGCACTGGCAACAAGCTGAAGAGGAGAAAACAGCTGCACATACGGTGACAGAAATTTTGAAACAATATGAGCACTCAACACTGTTATCTGCACCTGCGCTGTTACCAAGTATAGAAAACAAAATTGCGCGACAAGGTGAAATGAAAGACTACACTCAGAAAAATAGTATTCGTGCACGCAAGAACCAACAAGGCTAACAGGTCGTTAACTCTCAAGCCATCAATACAAGAATGACCAGATCTCAGATATCATGTTGCAAAACAGCGAGAAGAACCCTTAAATGCAAACAAGCACACACACACACAGTCACAAACGCATAAACACTTACTAATCAGCCAAAAAAGAAATAAAAGTAGAACCGAGTCAAATTTGTTGCCACCCACATCGTTAAAAGAAAACCCAGAATGTATATAAATGAAAGATTGTAAAGTGAAGTTTAGTATTCTCGAAATAAATGGCCATTATCCGCTTTGTGATTAATGTTTTCTACCTGAATTAGAAATACACTTAATATATATATATATATATATATATATATATATATATATATATATATATATATATATATATATATATATATATATATCTTTCCAGACTGCTACAAATTACTTAAGAATCTTTCAATTATATACATTCTGGATTTTAAATTGTTTACGTGGATGGAAACTGGTCTGACTCGGTTATACTTTTCAACTTTGTTTTGGCTGATAAGTAAGTTGATATGCGTGTGTGTCTTTGTGTGTGCTTATTTGCGTGTAGAGGTCTTTCTCGTTCTATTGCAAAGGGATGTCTGAGATCTGATCATTCTTGTATTGGTGGATGAAAAGTTAATCGACTGTTCGAATTGTTGTCTTTTACTTTTACGAATTTTTTTTCTCTCGAGTGTCCTCTATCATTTCGCCTTGTTCCTCAATCTTGTTCTGTCCCATTGGTAAAAGAGCAGGGTATGTGGATTTCAGTGTTGAATGCTCGTAATAAATTTTTTATTAGGTGTTACGCAACAATAACAAATTAGTTCAAATATGACCCATCAGTAGGAGCCGGTATTACATCCTATACCAACTATATATTTGGGTGAGAAATTTGGGAGAATAGGACGATAAAATCTCCTTTACGAATGCGTAAACCATCAGTAGTGAAGCTAACTTCATCTAAAGACTTCGACAATGCGAACTTAAAGCTAAATCACTAAATATAATATATATCAAGCCTGTAATAGGTTCTAACAATATGATCATTGTTTCAATGCCTGATACCAACAATAAGGTTGCAATTCTCAATTTCGTTGAACTTTAACATACATTTAAATCCATTGTGTAGGTACCATGTACCGACTCGGCAACAATATTGTTGGTATAATGTACTGATAAAATAGCCATATTATAGTATTATATATTTTATATAATAAGCTAGCTTTGAAGTCGCAGGTTTTCACATTCGTCTAGGAGATTGTACAATCCTATTTTCCCACATTCCTCACCCAAATATATAGTGAGTAAAGGGCGTAATACCGGCTCCTACTGATGAGTTGCCAGTAAGCACGAAAAGAATGTGCATGAGATTATACTTTCCGTTCATGCTGAATTTGATTTATTCTTCTGGTCTTATTTGAACTAATTTCTTACTAGGTGCGAAATACGTGATATAAAAATGCATATATATTAGTTCTACACTACAAAAGTATCTAACTAAAAATTTCTTTTTGCTGTTAAAATTGGCTGTGATACCGTATGCCTAGTTGTTTTTTCTTCTTCATTTTGTGCCCATCCGATTGAATATTTGTAGAGTTTAGCCCATTGGGTTTTTCTACTTGCCTGGATGCTAGTTGATTAAAATATCATATTGATGAAAATTTTGTGAATGTATAGGCTAGGGGTTCATATATATATATATATATATATATATATATTATATATATATATATATATATATATATATATATATACATACCCTGATTAAAATCACAGACTACTCCACTAAAGATAATTTTTCCTACATAGATAGCTAATATATACAAAAAAAGATAGCTTAAAATAGTTATATATTGCACTACAAATTAATCAATAAATATAAAATTGGCTAAACATCATTTCGCAACAAGACACAAATATTCACTTTTAAGTTTATAGAATAATTATCTATCAAAAAATGTGACTTATTAAGCAAAAAGAGTTAATCACAAATTACTTAGCTGTCGAGTAATTTTACAACTAATAAACATTTGTTATATTTAAATAATTTCATTAAACGATATTTGACTGGAAGTGTTGATTTTTAGCATTTATAAAGTTGTAGAAATTTGGACCATAAACGAGCTTAATCAAAACTTTGAAAAGCAAATCTATGAACATTTAACATTTGGAAATATAAGACTCAATTCGCGCAATAAAAAGTGAAAATATATCCGAAAAAAATATTCTAAACTATAGACAACGAAACTTATGTAAAGGACGAAAATAGTTAAGGAAGGAAATAGCCATTAAATACGCAGCCTTGAATCCAGTGTAGATAAAATCTAATATCGAATTTTATTTTATTTGTAAAAAAATCTAGCTTAATAAAATGATTAGGAGTTATTCCATTGTACGAGCAATTGTTGAGATTTCTTAGTCTCATTTTGATATATTCTGATGCTATATAACAAGGGGTTATGCAAAATTATAATTCATTTTTTGGATATTTCGTTCATTTTGCAGAAGGATTGTAAAACAATTTCAGGCGAATTTTTTATGGCAAACTGTCATTTCATTGTGCCATTACTGAATAGAGTTGTACCGGTCGGATGAACGCCTCTACTTAGTTTACAGACTTGGCATTGCTTAAAATGAAGGCGAATTTCCTCATATATGCAAGAAGATATATGCGCAAAATGGATATATACTTATTGTCATAAAACAAAACTAAGATTGACAACTTGACGGAGAGATAAAATTTATCAGAGAAAACGAATCGCTTTTTAACGCAGGCGTTCATCCGAATATATGCAATGCAGAATTTTGCATGAGCCTAAAAAATACGAAAGATAAATTCTCTTTTACCGCCAGCCAGACCTCACAACGAAACAAATATATATATCAAATCTAAATAAATATTGAATTTGCCGATCATACTTCACAAACAGACGAAAATTATCGAGATGAATATTTCAATTTCATTTCGAATTGAGAAAAACAGATTTCAGTTGCTTTCTTCTTTAAAATAAACATTTATTAAATTATGAATGTACTTTTAAATAATAATCGATTAGAACATTTTATAGAAAGTAAACAATGATATTACAGTAATTTCGCATTTTTCGGAGTAGTTTAGATATAAATCAGTTATATTTGCATCGTGACTTCCGCAAATTTTTACTCCAATAATTGGGGATGAAAATTAAATAAATTTGAGAACATACGCAAAATTGAATTTTCTCTAAACACACCATGTGTGTGGTTTATGTGGATATATATATATATATATATATATATATATATATATTCTTCAAATCAAATTTGCGAGCTTGAGGTAAACACCAATTCCATTGTATTTAAATAGTAAACAAAATAGCAAAACTACTGCCAATCGCGCGCACTGACGCGTTTCGACCTTCCTTGATCATCATCAGAGTACAACGGCAAACTGACTAGCGAGGATCAAACCGCATTGTATATATATGGAAAGCAAAATTAGATATGCGGCTCTCACCTCAAGTAGTCTCGCATACATTGTACTTGACTGGAAATGTCGGCTGCACAATTTCTATGCAGTCACGAACATTAACTATTTGCAGCTTTCGCCGCAGATATGTATTTATTTATATTAGCTCCACATGAGGTAAACGTTTTTCCAAAATAAATATTTGGTATATATTTATAAATTGAACATAGTGCGCGATGTGTGTAGCGCAGTGTATTCGCCTCAAGTCTCTCAAGTGAATATGCTCCAGTTCGAGTTCCGGGTGTGGTAATTATTGTAAGTACACGATGAATGCCCAAGAAGGGCGAATCTATTCTGATAAACGAACTTAATTTGCGTGTATGTGCAATATTAAGTTTATACTAAAAACACAAATACGAGGAACCCTGCTAAAAATTTATTTTATATATGCATATTCTTTTATTTATTTATTTATCTAATTAGGTTGGTTGGCGTGTGGTAGCAAACGCAATTCATCTAGTTGATTGGTTTCGTGTTCATTGGTAGCTCTTTCAGCACTCGCTAGAATTTGACCACGATTGCAGCTCAAACTGCGTACATCTCTTTCAGAGTCCTGCAACTCATCCACTGTACCAGCCACGTCGTGCACTAGGTACAAAAACTTATGTTTTAGTTATGTTTTTCTGCAGTTGGAGCCTATTTGGCATATCTTTTTACCTTAAGTAATAACTATCGCCTACTTATCTGTTATAGTAGGACAAAATTACATTTGAATGCGAAATATGATATTGAATTGAAGTTTTAATGATATACATGTGGTGCCATTGAATTTAACATCACGAAGACGTTTTTAGATTATGCTAATAACATATATATGTTATCGGAATCATGCAGTAAAATTTCAATTAAATAACACTTCCTCAGATGGAATGACATCTGTATTATAACTCTAGATCAGAAGTGTCTAAATGAAACTTTATGTCAAAATAGATGCCAAAATATTTTTCACCTGAAAGAACAACTTACCCAAAACATAAGTTGGTATATAACCGACAATCGCGTTTCGTGTGCGGCAGAATTGGTGCAATAGCTGAGAGTAGGACTTAGAAGCAAATATGCCTCGATTTGAGCTTCGATCACAGCAAATTCTAGCAAAATATTGACGAATACCAAATATGGACGGGCCCGGTCTACTTGGTGAATTTCCTATGCTATTGTATACAATCTTACGCTTATACTTATGCATTTGCATGTTTTATTAATGAATAAGATGACTAGCATGCTAAGAATTTCGTATAGTAATTGTGAAACATGTATACTAATGAAACAAGTCAAAAATATTAGAAATTAAATTGCCCAAGAAACAATTTCAAAATTCCTTAATATATAAGTATTTTAAGAATTTATTCTTGGCATACTTCACTCAATCGTGTAAAATAATTTTTCTTGCAATCATATCAATTCATTATCTGCAGGCATAAAAGTTAAATTATGATTAAACAACCCGTTGCAAATTGGCACACGATGTATCAACGGATATTTCTATTGGTTAATTAGTGTCAGAGTGAGACTATAAACTTTTTTATTATCTTAGATGAAAATAATAAATGATTAGTTAACCAAGAAACAGATATTAAATGTAAAAAAGATGTGCTGAATGAAACATGATTGATGAGAACTTTCATTAATCTAATAGTATATAAGTAAGTGAAATTTGTAAATAATTAAATGAGTTAAAAATTTGGAGTATAGATATATATATATTGCTTGTTACAGATATCTTATTTATATGCCATTTATTATAAGATACTGCGTACCTAGTAAATAATTAGTTAAAATAGAACCAGAAGTATAAATCGTAGACAGCATGAACAAAAGATATAATCACATTTGCACACGAGTTTTGTGTTTACCAGCGACTCTTCAGTAGGAGACTATACTACACCGTATACCCGCTATACATTTGACCAAGAAATGTACCATCCATTTTTCCACATTTCTCAACCAAATATATAATTAGTAAAGTGCGTAGTACTGGCTACTACTAGACAGTCGACAGTAAGTATGGAAGAATCATATATTTGAACAAACCTTTTGTTCTTACTGATCTCGACTTATCCTTGTGGACTAAATTGTTGCTAGTTGCACAATTCACATTTTGTAAAAGAATTGAGTTAATAATTAGTAACAAAGATTCTAAAAATACATATTACTTATATGTGAAACATACTATTAAACACTAAATGAATTATAAATAAACTTATATAGCTACCAAATAGTGATTCCATTGTTTCAGACAAGTTTGTGAGCTTGATATAAACATTAATCCAATTTTATTTAATCCGAGGCAAAAATAGCAAATCATCGTCAGTCACACGTATTGGCGCGTTTCGACCTTCCACGATAATCATCAGAGCACGACATAAATCTGCAAAGTGCGAATCAAAACGCAATGCATATATAATGTAAGCAAAATTCGATATGCAGCCCTCATTTCTATTAGTCTCTAAAATGCACTCGACTGGAAATGTCGTCAGCAAAATTTCTGCTCGGTCACAAAAATTAACTTTTTACACCTTTTGCTAAATGCATTTAAGTTATACAACTAAACAATTATTGATTGCGCGGATAGTGATAAAAACAATTTACATTAAGTTTGCTCAAGCAATGATTGTTTAAATTTTCATTTGACTGAAATATGTATAACCAACGGACATGTATTCAACATTGTGATTTATTTTTCTTTGTAAAATTAAAATTTTGTAGCATAAAAATTACTTGAAGTAAAATCATTCTATGAAAATTACGAATATGAATACCTTCATTATAAATTGGAGAAATTGGAATTTAAACTATAATACAACTACTGTAAGAAGACGAAGCTACAAGATTACTCATGAAAAACTGTAACCTTAAAATCTAATAACAGAAAAAAACACCCTCTGTGAGCTTTTGTCCTTCACTATTCGTTCATCTATTATTTTATTAGTCTTGATGTTGGTCCCGTATGCGAGAAAGTGGATGGAAAGAATACGCTAGTAGTTTTTAAGTTGATGAATTACTTATAAGCTTGTTTTTCGAGATTAACAGACTGGTTGTCCCTGGGGGCAGAACTTACGAATAATAGTTCTCGTGCACACACACACACTAACTCTCCTAAAGAAGAAATTGGAAAGACAAAATAGACAACCCATCCTAGTCATAAGGATGCTTATGATAAAATATTGCACCAATGAGAATTGTTGAGTTGATTATTAAGCCTGTCAATGTGTACAGATAATTTTTTTTGGTGGGCTGAATTTGATCACAGCCCGCCTGTAAGGAATATCTGCAAATGAATTAACATTATTACGCCCAACTGAGGCTCTTAAACGTAAGCGTTCTTACATTAGAATCGAAATAATTTTTTAATTAGCCTGGGAAGGCAATGTTTTGCAATCGACAAAAAAATTGTTCATTTCGAGAAGAATTTATGTTCTACTAACTCTAATCCAGGTTTTTCCTTAACTATGTTATGCTCTTTCAAAATGCCTATTATTGCCTAACATTATTTAAACTTTTATGGTAAAATTGGTGCTTAGTTGGCTCATATGCCTTCCCAGACGCATATTTTATCGTCCATAAATGCTCAGGGATAGTAATTCCTGACAAAATTGATAAAAACATCCAAAATAACATTTGTTTCCGGCTTACTATGGATCCGTAAGTCAGAGACGAACACAAAGCCTATTTTATTTTTCCACGATTGCTATTGACCCTTTGAACGGCTTCAAATAACAGCAGATAACGTTGCTGCGAAGAGATGTGAGCGAGATTTAACTTTTTATCAACGATATAATTTAAGAGAAAGATTCATAAATGCTGCACATCCAGAGAGCAGGACAGACAAGTGAACATTAAAAGGCAGATTAAACTGACACAGATCTGACCTTGGATAGGAAATAACTGTTACCTTAAATGTTGGGAAGCGTCGAAAGAAAGGTAATGCAGATTAAAATGATACCTAAACTTATTCATCACAACACTATTCAAGATGAATCAGCACAATATATGCTTCAAAAGAGTAAAGTGTAAACTTTGTGTGCACATATTCCATCGTTCGATTTAAGTAAAAATAAAATACCAATTTTGTCGGACAATTAGGAGGTGGAATTAAAATATATTAAACCTTTTCAAAATTTTTCTTATTTTTAACAATGGATAGAAAATTCGTTGACCTACGAAATGGTGAGGTTTGAAATACAGTGTGAGTTTAATTTCCGTGAACTATAAAATTGTGACCAATGTTTTCATGTCTCATTGGTTAGATAGCAGATTTTTACTGTTCTACGCCATAACTCCTAAATTTCGAATGATATCACATTACTATCAAAATATGAAGTTCACCTGCTTATACCAATTTCCTGATATCAGATAATTACGATGGAATTAATTCAATAGTTCAGTCAAATGAAATATGCTCAACATATTTACTGGGGTTGTATTTTTTACTATTTACTTTGTTATATAATTCATGCGCGTATCTATCCGTAGGATTGACAGAAAATCTATTCCATGTTTACTCCTAAGAGATAAAGCAACGTGAAGTATCTAAAAGCTTACTCTTGTAAAAATAAAATATAGTGGGTTGACTTGAATTTTGAAAAAGTGAATACATTCAGTTTAATTATTCTGTTATTTACCGATTATTTCTTTTATGCAGACAATTTTTTATTTAACAAATTAAAAAACAAGGCCTGTTTATTTTGAACGACTATTTGCGTTGAAGTACGCGATAGAATAACGTATTTTCTGTTTGCATTACGCTGTTTATCTTTAATTTTGCGTTTCATTTCGTTGGCATAACAAGGCATTTTTTCATCATGAGATTGACACATCGTGTTGGACCTAATGTTAGTTTAGTCTGGTATAATAACCAAATATAGGCAGAATTTAGAATGAGTATGATCACCGTATAATTTGTCGTTAATTAGAGAAAAAGGCATTGAATAACTCTTCAGTTTATTGAAAATCATTACGGCACGTAGGCGACAGTTGTTTGTGCTTGTATGCGATATGGCGTGCTTGTGTAAAAAAAATTTTTCGCACCCACGGATTTTAACAAAGTCACTATTAGAGGCGTACCTACAGCACCTCGCTATAGGCCGCCTAATAATTGATAAATGAATATGAGATGGGTAAAATGTTAAATTTCAAGTTTAAAAAAATCTATTTGCACACAGTTAAGATGAGAACAAATCAAATCGCGCAAAAATAATAATTTATGGATATGTGAGTGCAAATATTATTCTCAAAGTTATATATATGCGCTGAACAGCATGCATTGACACAACAGCATCTAAATGCGCTTAGAGGTATCAGCAGAAATGCAGACATCAAAATACTACGCGCTGAAAGAGCGTAGTTATAATGGACAAATCTGACTACGTACAAAAGATGGAAAACGTGTTAAAGGACACACGTCTAGACGATAAATCAGATGAAATAGACAAGGTGGAACGCAAAGTAATAAATGAAATTAAAATTTTGACAGATTCCGGTTTTATTGATGAGGCCACTGCACAGAAGCACAAGCCAGTTGGATCATCTACACCAATAATGTACGAATTACCAAAAACACAAAAAAGGTTGTCCTATGAGGCCAATTTTATCAATGGTAAATTCTCCGTTTCATGCACCAGCTAAATGGCTAGTTCGCTTAATTGAACCATTACGTAAATTACTAGGTAATTATTCGGTTGCCGATTCGTTTGAGTTTGTAAACTAAATTCAAGATATAAATGTTAAAAACAAGATTATGGTATTTTTTGATGTTACGTCTTTGTTTACAAATGTTCCAATTGATGAAACCATTGACATTATAGTCAAAGCGGTAGAACACGACTATTACCATCGCCGGTGTCAGGTCACAATCTACGCAAGCTTATTTTATTATGCGCGAAAGATGTACGGTTTCATTTTAATGGAGCAATCTACAAACAAACTTATGGTGTGGCAATGAGAAGCCCCTTATCTCCAGTTTTGGCTGAGATTTTTCTAGAGCACCTAGAAAACACATCATTAAAGAGTGACTTAAATAAATGTGCTCAATATATACGGTATGTGGATGATATATTTCTTGTACTTAATAACAGGTCGCAATCACGAACATTGCTTCAAAGTATCAACGAAGCACATAAGAATATCGGCTTCACGTCAGAGCACGAGAAAGATGACTGTCTGCCTTTCCTTGATGTACTGTTAAATAAAGAAACTAATGGTAAATTAAACAGAACAATTTACCATAAACCAACATGGTCTGCACAGTATTTGCATAACAGCAGTTTTGTGCCATTTCAATATAAATTATCAACAGTTCGTGGTTGCTTTTCAAAAATTGACAGGTTGGTTAGTCAAGATTCTAAAGAAAATGAATATAATAAAGCAATTAATGATTTAATGTCTAATGGCTATCCCAGACAATTAATTGAATCAATTATTAAAAGGGGAGTTAACCAGAAACAGACGTATTATGGGCCAGAAAAGAAAACAGTATACCTAAACATCCCATTTAAGGGGGATGCAGTTTCCCGAATGGCACAAAAGAAAATTGAAGCAGCATTAACACGCACATTTAATGCAGCTAAACTACGAGTGTTATTTAGGGTAAAACACTTGCCTTTGCCAGCAATCAAAGGGAAACAGCCGTTAATGTTAATATCAAATATTATTTACCAAAATACATGCGTAAGTTGTCGAACAACTTACGTAGGCCGATCGATCACACAGTTAATTACTCGAATGAGAAAACATTGAAACTTAAACGCCTGTTTTAAATCAAATGGTGAATACACGTCTGCTATTGCGCAACAAATCATCGAAACATCGCACGCATGTTCTCCAGACTTAGCATTCAAGGTAATTACTAAATGCAAAAACAAAAGGGAGCTATCCACATACGAAGCCTTATGGATAAACAAATAGCAGCCGGATTTATGTAAGCAGAGAAGCATGTTCAGGTATTGAGCTTGAATTGGATGTGACGCACGCAATTTGATTGATTTCAGTTTTTCACACTCTCTCTATGTTCACATATTCTATCTTGTTTTGCTTTTCCAATTTGTATATATAAGGAAGATATGTCCATTAGAGATATTTGAAACAATACGAAAAAATGTTTCTTATATCTGATAAAATTTCTTTTGTTTTGCACACAGGGGTACAATGAATTTTATTAAAGCTCACGTTTCGAAGAATATATATATATAACCTATATATATATATATATATATATATAACTATATATATATATATATATGCATTATTATTGTATGTTGTTTTAAATGTGTGTTCATACAGATACAGATCGAAAGCAACACGTCAAATAAGTTCCACCTAAAGGAAAGGCTGACATAAAACTGTAATTTTTTATAGAACTTGAAATTGCATGTTTGAGTGGCGTAGTGGATGATATCGAAGACATGGAAGCAAGTTTATCGCGTTCTGGCCTCGATCGCGAAAATTGTTTAGTACTCGAAAAGTGTTCAGTAAAGAGGAACCTCGTCTACTTGATAAATCGCATTTGCACCCTTATGCAACTTTCAGTATAAACTGTCAGAAATCATATATTATGTTATCCTGTCATTTTACTTAAGTTCATAAGCACTTCCGCAGATGGCTATTCGTCTGTTCTGCAGTGACAGATCGGAAGTGGTCAAATGGTACTTTAGGCCAAAAGCGATGCCAAATGGGCTTAAGCACTATACTACAGTGTAAAGTGCGGCAGGGTGATTCAATGGTTAGAGCACCAGATTCAGAAGCGGACGTGCCCAGGTTCGAGCCCTCTCCGCGGAAAATTCTGGCCAGTACGTGATGAGTTCCCAATAAGGACGAAACCGGTCTACTGGATGAATTGCCTTTTCTACACCTAAAAATTCTTAGTTTATACTGACATATGTAAGTAAATAATGGGCCAGGTGCTTATGTCAAGATCGCAACCTTGATAATAATAATTGGTATCACTGCCCGCGCAACCAATATTTGTTTAATTAGAGAAAAGTGCAGCTGTTTGGAATGGATAAGTCCAAAGCTCGGGAAAGATCTACGTGAATTAAGCTTCACATATTTATCAACCTCCACAAGATAAACTTCAAGGAGAGCTCGTAGACGACCATGTGGGCACTAGAAACCTCACAGAATTCGACAGTACTGTTTAAAGTGATTATCATTGGGAAGGAGACATTATTTAAGGCTATAAAAATATAACTTGTCGTATGGCTCATATTTATTTGCGCTATATATTTAAAAACACACATTGACGGCTTATGTCAGCCACGCTGCAACACAAACACTGTGAATTAAATATAGCGTGACGAGGTTACGAAAATTAATTTATAATCATGTTTATATGCCAATTTGTGTGACTCATATGGCAATAGGAGCATATCCGATAAAGGAAATTAATATATTTAAAAAGTAAAGGAAAACGTGGCTCCAATAAATCTTTGCCGCTTAACAAACTACGATAGAGCTACACAACAAGCATGCAATGCATAAATTTAAAATGCAGTTTCCGGAATTTAATAAGGAGAATATTTGCAAGCGTTCGTGATCCCGCTCTAGCTTCAGCTTAAGGCCTAGATCTGTCAAAAGAATAACAATTGTGATCCACCGTTCATAACTTTTGTGTGGCAGACTAATGTTACCATTGCAAACACTTGTCTACGTAAAAATATTGCATTTCATTTCTTACTATAAAAATCAAATTGAAGTAACTCCAAATAGAACAACGGAATTCTCAACTTCACCATATATCCATTTAATAAAAAACGAAGCAGATGGAGTTTATTCTTATGAAAATTGCTTATTTGCCTTATAAGCGTTTGCCATTAACAATACGTCTTAATGAACCGTCCGAGAAGTTCCCGTATGCGCACAATATTTTTTGAACTTTTAACCAATTGCACAACTATAATTGATAATCGTATATCTGATTTTTCACAGTTTGTGCATGAATTTAGGTTCGATTCTGGCAAGTAAGTTGGCCGTCATCATGGAAGTTCAAAATGCGTCAGTATGCGTGATTCACGTGTTTTGCTATTTTGTGCGACTGTTTGGATACTATGTGAATTTTTATCTTAAGGTTGCAAACATGATTTGAATAATTTCTACCACCACCCGCGCAATCAGGGGTTGTTCAATTTTTACGTTTGAACTTTTTTTGCCAACCAAAATTGCCCACTGGACACAGTTGACGACTCGTCCTCAACCACGCCATTTGTTAACACACCCATGCCGTCAGGTAATTTTCCCCTTTAATTTCCTGCATACAGCAATTTAAAAAAACCTTATTTGTCCTTTAATTTCCTGGAATTTACTTTTTTACATTTATTTCTCTTTTCATGTGTTTGATACAAATTTTTTACATAAAACTATGTGCATGAAACTCTTTTACATCTAGTTTGGAAAGGAGACTCCACATATTATGGAAAACGTTTTAAACCTAAATGTTGCACAATGGAGCCAAGAACGATTAAATGAGAATTTGAAAATAACTCATTTTCATATATAATTACAAGCGTTAAATTTAACAATATAAATTCAGTCAAACATCTCAATTCTCCATTCATGCCACTTAGAATTAGTCGCATCGAAAAGGAAAGATCGGCAACTGACCTTTCGCCATGGATTGCAGAATAATTGCACAATCAATGTTGTTTATAGGAAGGATCAAATTATCCACGTCTGAAATACTAATTTATATGGCGATATTTCGCGTTGTTTATTCTTTGTGTCAATAAACGAAATAAAAATAAATTAATAGGGTTTGAATTATGGTTGATATTTTACACTATGTCACCAAAAAAAGAAAATGAAGGCATATTTAAAGCACGGAAATATATTGACATTTAAAAATCAATGGACAGAATGGATTGCCGGACTATCTATAGACACAACAAGAACGAGGTAATAATTTTCCTCTCTGTCTCCAAGGATGTCGATTCGCTGTGCCTTTGACAATGAGATTTCGACGATCGTAAATAACTAAGCTTTAATTAATATCGTTTCTATGGAAATTTACAAATAGAATTCATTTAATAATATCTACAGGAATTAAAAATTATTAATAATAAAAATTCATTTCAATAAGTCAATAATTTAACAAATAATAGCTAAAATATTACCCATTCAGTAGAAACCAGAGAAAAAACCTTTGTCGTTTTGTACGATTATTTATTAAAATATCTTATACCGTTTCTTTGTTTTTGTTCATTTCAATTTACATATTCCTTTAGATTGAATTCTTCTATATTTACAGTTATAATGGTTAAAAAGAATCTTTAAAACATCTTTTAACTGTTTTACATGTTTTGTTAAATTAATGTGCCATAAATTCTTTTAAGTTTCCTATTAATAATGTGTATTTCGTATTCTAAAGCAGCGTATTTATCCAAACGTCAAAATACCGACAAGTTTCTTAAAAAGTGAATTGAAGATAGGCTTGGTAAAATTAAATTGAAGTGTTAGAACAAAGTTCGCGAACTAAAATGTACAACAAGGAACTTTTATCCGATGTGCATAGAATTTTAGTATTGTTTGTTATCAATAAAATAAAATAAAATACAAATTATCGATAATAATGTTACTATTCGCTGTTAAAGTTATTAACAATTCAACATTTCTTTATGTTTGAAAACTGGCAGGTTTATCATGCAATGCAAATTTGTCTAGCCTTATCTGTATAACATAAATTTGTTTCAAATTCAATTAGACTTTAATTACGTTGTACTACTACCTCGATATTAGAAAAGTAATTGTTTTCGATATCAAATTAATTGAACTTGGATAAATGCTAAAATCAGTATTGTTCATTTATCCTAATATTTTAAATCAATTTGACATTCGGCTCCAGAGATTTATTTCTTGACGAACTACCAAATGTCTAGTTGGAAACTAAGATATATTACAAAATTACGTGACAAAAATGTACAAACGAATAAGCGTATTCGATTTAATCTTATTTAAACGTAAACTAAAAAATTATTTATTTAATTTAAGCACAATATTAGCCAACTAGTAAAATATGAGATAAATACTTCTATAACAATCACGTATCCGCACACATTCATGAACATATTTAATTATAAACGCTTTATACGAAAACACATTATGTACACAGCCATATAAGCACATCGAATATTTAACTACATTTCATGTAATATTTCAGAAATATCTTCACAATTAATTTCATTAAATATAAATGTCGAAAATAGGTAAATTTTAAAAAAATTAAGTGAATTGATGAATAGACGAAAATTAATTTTGCAGGCGACAAAAGTTGTGATTCCGTATTAATGTAAACAAGGAATCTTTAATTTAAATAAATTAATTTTTAAATAATATAGAAGTTGGCAATAGAAATTAAATTTGCCAAATCGTATTTTACTTTAGATGCTCAAATTTTGCTAAATAAAAAAATTCATGATTTCAATTTTTATATAGTATGAATGCATAATGTGTAACTTGTATTAACTCAGTAATAGCTGCATGTGCATAAATAAATAGTATTCTTGAGTCAATGTAAGGTAACCTTTTAATTTAATTTTTTTCAAAGATTAACTTCCTCATAAATAGCTATCATAAACCAGTCTGAAAATATGTCAAGCCAACATCACACTGATCATCGTCGCGTATTGGATAAAATATAGCTTATTGAAGTAAAAATTGTAGGCTTCAAATAATCATCATCACAATTAATTCATATTCGCAAATTTCATCGAAATAATAACATTTTGCAATTGAAAATTGCACCATTTATTTCTTTTCTCCCTAGCCCCCGAAATTTAGACGTTATTTGGAATCAACATCTACAAAAGAATAAAGGTTCATATAATCTTAATCGGCGACGGAGCTTCTGGATTGACTACTACAAATTGAGAGTTCACCGAAAACAACACAATATGGTATCCTCCGAATTGCCTACAAGAATACTAAAGCAATATCTAAAAATGAAAATTAATGCCTACACCGTCATTATAAATCTGAATCTAGTTATCATATGCAGTCAACAGATAAATGGTCGTCTACTTCCTCAAGGCGGCAAATCGATTGAGGCAAAGACCATCGAGAAAACATCATACTAACTAGGCTAATTACCTCTTCATTGTGCCTGAGACACATCAGGAGTATATGAAATTCCATGTAACGACTGTAACCTGATGTATGCGGGTGAAACCAAGCGCCAAATTAAGGTAAGAAGAGGGGAACATAAAACCGCATGCAAGTATGGCCATGTTAATATATCGGATCTTGCACGTGAAACAGTAAATACAGGACACAAAATTAATTGGGATGGTTGTAGTAGATCGACACGATTGGTTAGAGAATACATCGAAATTAAATCCAGAAATGATAACTTGGCATTTAGCCAATATTCTTTTGGTCATCATGAACACTGCTGCTTAATTTTCCTAGCTCAAACGTGAAATATTCCTTCAATGAAATCTTCTTCTTTTAATCAAAATGTCCAACAATACATCGCTTGCTAAAGCCGAGCGTAGACACGTTTTCAACATGTAATTAAATGTTTAACTTGTGTGCTACATGATTTTATAGCAGAAGTTAACATATAATCAAATAAAGCTTTCATATTCTTATTCATATTATTACTAAGGAAAAATTAACCAGGTGTCTTAAATGAATCCAGCTTGCCGCTAGACTGCCAGTTAATACAAATACAGTGCGCTGTCCTGCAGAGACTGATATTGAGAATAATAGTATCCGTCCATGAGTTGGATGGCCTACCACAAGAGTTACTACGGCAGTCGGGCGAGGAATATGTGAAATTGAATTTCTGCTAATAAAGCTCGATGGTAAGTTCATAGAATTTGCTCTTGTTCGATGCACTCTGATGCTCAGTTGCCAATGACCCAAGTCAAATCAAGCGAATACATCGATTAATGCAACCGTCAATCGCTGGTAGCAATGGTGTCGCATCTCCGAAGTCTTCGCGGCATCGACCAGGACTAATAGTACAATAGATTTGAAGACCTCGGATTTGGTGCTCATTGAAATTGACGAAAGACTTCAAAACGCTTTGAAAATTACTCTAAAAGTAGTGACTGCAAAGCCTATACTTATCAAAGACTCGTGAGAGGTTAATCCGTCTTGCGTTTTTGGAGAGCTTAGGCAAACCCACGACTCTAGATCAAAATTAGCCCTAATGCTCGATTTTTATGCGTGTAGGCTCAGACGGAAACGGGTAAATACTTCATGAGCATAATCAATTGATACCGCGCTTGTGCAATTCAGCGTTTGTGGAAGATTTACCTGCTCACGCGTCAAAAGCCACCATATTGTAAGGGGCAACGGACATTCTCTTTGATTTAAGCAACACGCAAGTACCGGCAGAAGCAGTTTGAAATAAATCTTGCGTGTTTTGGCCGGTTTCGATTAACGGAGAAGTAACGTCGCCAAATAACATCATATAACTTAATGATTGGGCTTCCGCATGTGATCACGGCTTTTCTCTACCAAACCAAACGGACAGAAATAGTTTATCAGGCACTAGCAGATATCTTATTGCAATATAATTAAACGAGCATAGATTGCACGTGTAGTGGTAACAATTATTTAAATTAAGCTTGCGAGCTTGAAGGAAACAACAATCCCATTGTATGTAACCATTTGCCGAACAATATAGCAAAACTATTGCTAGTCGCACGTACTAACGCGTTTCGACCTCCCATGATCATCATCATAGTACGAAAAAAAGCTGACTAGTGAGGATCAAACCGTAATCTATATAAATGGAAGTCAAAATTTGACATGCGGCTCTCACCTCAAATATTCTCGCTTATAATGTACTTGATTGGAAATGATGGCTGAAAAATTTCTATGCAGTCACGAACATTAACATTTTGCAGCTCTCGCCACATATATAAAGGTAATACAATTGAAAAATCAAAGATTCGCGGGTTGTAGTAACATTTATTTAAATCAAGTTCGCGATCATGGAAGGTCGAAACGCGTCAGTATGTGCGATTGGCGGTAGTTTTGCTATGTTGTTCAACGATTGGTTAAATACAATAAGATCGATGTTAATTTAAGGCTCTCATACTTGATTTAAATAATTGTTGCCACCACCCACACAATCAATGATTTTTTCTTGATATTACCCAAATATATGTGGCGGAAGTTGCAAAATGTTAATTTTCGTGACTGCATAGAAAATGTGCAGCCAATATTTCTAGTCAAGTACAATGTACGCGAGACTATTAGAGGCGAGAGCCGCATATCTAATTTTGCTTTCCTTAATATGCATTGCGACTTTTTTTAAATATATTATATTTAATTAGGAATTTTCAGGAAGAAACCTTTTTTATTGAAGTAACGCAATGGAGTATTTGTTTTTCCCCATTTTTCCAAGCTTGTATTATAATAGCATTTTCTTTCGTAACGAAATGTTAAATGTTCACCATTCACTGAGTTAATGAATCAGGTACCACCAGCACTATCTTTATTTTACTCTCCAAAGAGTACACCGCGACAATTATCCTTTCCCAGATTCGCAATACATACAAATACACACACACTCATATATGTATATATATATATACTTTATAATATATATATATATATATATATAAATATATATATATATATATATATATATGTTGAATAGAATAACTATGAATTTAAGAGTGTTAAAATTAATATTAAATTTATTACACAGAGGTTGGATGCCGATGATCAATTGTCAATTCTGCCCAAATCATTCATCGTCAACAAATTCTCATGTATGTGCGGTAGCACATATATCGGACGTACGAAGAAGCAATTGAAAAACCGAATCCAGCAACATTTGCCACAGAAATTGATTAACAAAGGCTTGGCGCCGTCAAGAAAATCAGCTATTCCCGATCATTTATTGGAAACGGAGCACACAGTCAATTCGACCACTTTCTCAATTCTACATAAAGCAAAATCAGAAAAATTATTATATATTTATGAAGCTCTTTATAAAAAGCTGCCAACACTTGGCCTAAATATTCAAAAGTTTCATCAACATGATATTCTAATCGACTGGCCACAAATTACAAAATTCAACAACAATTTACTAGTATCCAGGCAAGACTGAACACGCCCTCGACTAGACTCAACATATATATATATATATATATATATATATATATATATATATATAAGAACAAAACAATGTACTCCATGGAATAACATTTATTAATAAATCTTATTTCTACCAGTATCTACAGCCATTGTTCTTGATTCGTTAGTATATTCGTTCATCCAATCCCACTGTACATTTGTCGTAACCAATCTCCTCTACGTTATGTTAGCCTTTAATTTCGCAATTTAGACCACACCTTTTGCGCAATTTAGACCACTCCTTTTGCGTAACGTCATTTGGTGTGTCATCGCTTTTATTGTAATTGTGTCCGTAATTGATGTATGTGTCGTATTTTGCGAAGCGTTAGCTATTTTTAAAGGCATGACAGTTATGTCTTTGAAGGAGTTGCATTGTTGCGCACCTGGAATAAGTGTAATTACCTGATCTGCGTTTTGACTAACGCAGCTTTCATTGTTCCAGTAATTTTCTTTCATCAAGATAAGTTGTCAGGTTTACAGATTGCAATGCAGCTCAAATGAAGCTTCATTTGTTTCTGTGAAATGCAACTGATGGCGCCTGCAAGCTTGCTGTATATCTGATGAAAGAAAATTACTGAACGAATGAAAGCTGCGTTAGTCAAAACGCAGATCAGGTAAAACAGTTATGTCTTTGTTCCAGTCCAATTTAATTTCTTTTTGAATTATTTTCTGCACGTTTAAGCAGGGCTTCAGCTTATTGATTGCAATAGCTTCAAAAGCCAGAAGCATTTTCTCTGTTGTTGCCTTGTAGAGAACTGAAAAATTGTTACTTCTAACAGCATGACCTGTTTGTAGTACATGCTCGCAAATTGCTGATTTTTGTGCAGGAGCTGCACCCCTCTTTAATAGTTTTTGAGGGAGATGCTGATTTATTCTAGTTTCGAGCCTCTTTTTTGATCTGCCGATGTACTGAGCGTTGCAGGTACATTGAAATTTGTATACAGACAAAGGTGTTGACGTCACAGAGAGGCTATCTTTTTCATTCGTGCGCATCAGTTTTGTTGTGTTGAGCACAATTCTCACCTGTATTGATGGAAATTGTGCTGTAGACGCTCGAACTACTTTTCTTTTGAAGATCTCAGCTGGAAGATAACCTGCAAAAGGAACACCAAGCGTTACTCTCTGGGGCATTTATTTTCCTCCAAATTGGTCTCGATTCTGTTGCGTTGCCTCAAGTTGTATTCGATGAAACAGTCCGGATAGCCATTATTTCTGAATACTTCGCGAAGAAAATTTAGCTCTAATTCCATGTTTTTTGTTGAACAAATCCTGCGAATTCGTGTGCCCAAATTGATTATCAGGTTCCTCTTGTACGCACTTGGCACATTACTGAAATAATGGATATACTGTCTAGTCCATATTGATTTCTTGTGAACTGACTTTGAGATGGTATCTTCCTTATCTCTCGTTTTTCCTACATCTAGAAAAGATAAATATCTATCTTGTTCTTCTTCTATCGTAAAATTTATTGCTTGGTCTACCTTGTTTATGTGTTGCAGCAGTGCATTTGTACCTTCATCCTTTCCAACGACCATGAAAGTATCGTCAACGGAGCGTACGTAAAAATGAGCCCCATTGACAAATGGTTTTAATCCAGTTGTTTATAAATTATGCATGTATATGTCTGCCAATAGTGGTCCAAGAGGACTACTCATACCAATGCCGTCAATTTGTCTGTAAAAGACTCCTCGGAATACAAATTGTACCTTAGGTGTACATAAAAAAGTAGTTATCGTACGTCGTCCCCTTCTATCAATGTTTCTGCTCCTGATGATCGTATATATTCACATAGGATATTTATAGTTTTATTTATTGGAATACTAGTAAAGAGGGACTTTATATCGAGGGACAACATTTTCTTCCTTTTTAAATTCAAGTCGCGAATTTTTTCCACAAATTGAAAGCTATCCTTACTATGTACTCCAATCTTCCTTTCATAATAGGTTTAATAATCCGGAATAATAATCTGGCTGCCCCGTGCTGCGGAGAATTCACCATAGATAAAATGGGTCTAAAAGGAACAAGTCTCTCATTGTTGGTCATTTTGTGAACCTTAGGCAACCCATATAATATCGGTTGCGTTGAATCTACTGGCTTTGCATGTTTACATTCTGTAATAAATGCATTTTTGTGCGGTAATTATAACATCATTCAATTAAATATATAACAGTTAGATTTTGTTTGTTGCACAGCCCTAATATATATATATATATATATATATATATATATATATATATATATATATATATATATATATATAT
>JAQBSW010008942.1:0-31329 GCA_029291075.1 Eudiplozoon nipponicum
CTAGACAAATAGAGAAAAACTCGTCATTGACAAATTTTTCATTTTATTATATTTCCTGTTATGTATTGGATTCTGCAACTACGCGTTTGAACGTAGACAGAAGAGGAGAACAAATTACGGCTTGTCAATACATTAATATAAGTAAATCCGATTTTTACTGTTGAGTATAGTAGAAGTTTACTTACTAAATTATACTATGGGGTTTTCATATATAATTTTTTTAAATTTCTACATAATATGAAAAATCATTAGAACACCAGTTAGAAAAGAAATAAAATCTACGGAAATGGATACAGCTCTACCACAGAATGGATTAACATATTTTTTATTAATAAAAAGATGAGATGGCTATCCGATATACTAACAAATAAACGAGCTGATTAACGATCTAGATGCAAATAAGCAAAATAAAATCCAATAAGTTTAAGGCTAAAATCCCGTAAATCTATGTCGAAAGCGATATTCTGGACGATCCGCTTAATTGGTAGACTGCTAAGTATCCAAATGGGTCAAATTGACCAAGATAATTTCATTAAGAATTTAATAATTTTATTTCAAATGATATAAAAATATATATATATATATATATATATATATATATATATATATATATATATAATATTGCTATTTTTGTATTAACTTTTAAGTTTAAAATTATCTAAATGAATTTAAATCTTGATCTAGTGTTGCAGCAAACATTATTGATGCTTACTTTTGGTTAAACAATCGATTTTATCAAAAATATTGACTCTTGTTATAATAATGCCATGTTACTCCGCGTAAACCACAGTAAAGCAAGTTTCTGCATTACTAACAATTCATTTTACATGAACACAAAACAATTTAAAATTTGACAGGCATGCTTAAATTTGTGCTCTCTTGGTGTCAAATACATGTTGTCAAAATTTGAGTATTTTTCCATTCATATTTTGGTGACTATACATCTCCATTCATAGGTTCTGTGGCAGTAAATAAAAGGCATTGTTTGAAACTCTGACTTATATTACTTATCGGATTTAATTAATTAAAAGAGCGTATTAGATTCATATATTTGAGCATAGCATTTAATACAAACTGTACATACCTAATTAAAAGAACGATTATAAGTGCTATAATAAAATATGCGTTCTTGATATAAACACCTAACCCGTTATGTGAATAAATTTGTCAGTATAAACTAAGCATTGTGTAGAGTGGAGAAAGCAATTCTTCCAGTAGACCGGTTTCGTCCTTATTGGGATCTTTTCACGTACAGTCCAGAATTTGTTTCGGACAGGGCTCAAACCTGGGCACGTTTGCTTTGGAATTTGTCACTATAACCAATAAGCAACTCTGCTGCATACTACAGACAATTTTCGGTTATATACTAACTAATGTATCTTAGTTCGAATTTCCTTTAAATGAAGCCTATATAGCATACCTTTATATCTAAAGTTCTTACTGAAAAAACCCAAATATGTCTATATTAGACAGACACCATGCTACTTAGAGACGTAGTATTGAATTGAACATTTATATAAATAAATGAAAATTGGTTGCGCGAGCGTTGGTAACTATTTATTAAATGAATGTTGCGATCTTGATATAAACACATGCCACGTAATGAACATACATTTTTCGGTATAAACTAAAAATAAGTCTTGTCAGTGCGTGATAAATTCCCACCAAGGACGAAACCGGTCTACTGGGTTAATTGTCTTTTCTAAACTATGGAATGCGTAGTTTGTATTGACAATTCTATGTACTTAATGGGTCAGGTTTTTATATCGAGATGGTAATCTTGATTAAAGTAATTGTTATCATCGCCCGCGCAATCAATGTTCATTTAATTATACAAATTAAAGCATTTAGCTTTACGCCTTCTCCAAATATTTTTATAATTTGGAAACTTTTTCATTGTTTTTTTTAAACATATTTATTGTTTTTATTTTACATCGAAATAGTTTACCTCGAATCATTAATTAGTATCTATCATGACTTTCATTTATAAAGCATTTTTGTTTTAATTCTTCGCAGTTTTTGTAATTATTTACTTGTTTACACACCTGAAATTTAACATTACGTTCTTTTTTGAATTACATTTAATGCCACTTTCACTTAGTTATTCAGAAAGTATATGCCTAGATATGAGCTGTTGAGTTCTCATTTTGTTCACGTGGTAAATGTCATTTCTATTAGATAGCCGTACTTTTAGTTAAGAAAAACACAAATATCGGTGCACTACAGATACCGACTCTTTAAAATGCGTTTAATTGAACGAAGTGACGCGTGAACCTTGAGTACACGTCCAAACAAGATGGACAATTATGTGCTTAGGGCGGCAATTTCTTGCTTATGCTTGCATACATATTTTCATTTAAATTTTTAGAGGTATTATTTTATATCATACCAGTTATATATATCGATAAACGTACATCCAGAAATTCCAGTAGATATATTTACAAAACGTGCATATATATATATATGTATATATATAAATCAATGTCCGATCTTGATGTAAAAACCTGCCCCATTTTATCCACCCGTTTGTCAGTATAAACTAAGCATTTTATAATGTAGAAAAGGAAATTCATCCAGTAGACCGTTTTCGACCTTATTGGGGACACAGCACGTACTGACCAGAAATTACCGCGGACAGGGCTCGAACCTGGGCACGTCTACTTCGGAATCTGTCGCTCTAATCACTGAGCCACCCTGCCGCACACTACAAATAATTTTCAGTTATATTCTAACTAATATAATTTGGTTAGCCTTTTTTTACTTTAGCTGTAGCTCATATGGCATTCATGTATACATTAATTTCTAACAAACCAACCCCAATCTGTCATTTCTGAACAGACACCACACTGCATGGGGAAGTGGTATTGAAATAAACATTTATATAATTAAACGAAGATTGGTTGCGCGGGTGGTCATAACAATTATTATAATCAAGGTTGCGGTCTTGATATAAACACCTGACCCATTAATTACTTACATATGTCAGTATAAACTAAGAATTGCATAGTGTAGAAAAGGCAATTCATCCAGTAGACAGTTTCGTCCTTATTGAGAACTCATCACGTACTTTCCAGAATTCGCCGGCGACCAATGTTCGTTTACCAATATGCACGTATTTTATTATAAATAGATTTTATTTAAATCTCTATCTTATTTTATTGAATTTATGCTCTTGAAGAATGGGTCTGGAAATGGCTCTCCGCATAATAAGGAACTCAGTTGTGGCATAGCTTGGCAGTTATTAGTATTAATGTTCACACCACGCGTAGGTACGTTTAAAACCTTTATTTTCACAATGATTTTAATAGTGAAATAATATATTAGCAGACCGCAACGTTAAGAATTTCACTCAGAGTTACAGAGTTAATCATTTGTCAATGAGCATTGCGCTCCTTGAAAATTGACACGTGTTAGATTTTATTTATTGTGAAACAGCTGAGTGAATTTTTTTGTATTTCGTTAAGTCTGTGATAAAATACGTTTTACGTGGAATAGAAGAGTGACATGAGAAATAATTTATTGAATGCGATAGCCCAACAGCGCTGATTTTAAAATATTCGTTATCACTTGACGATTAAATCTAAACAGGCAAGGTTTATCATCAAATAAAATAAACAAAAAGAATTTAAAAAAAGTTTTTCAAAACCATGCAAAACGCTGTCATAAACATTGACAATGTAAAAAATTATATACAAACTATAGATTCTAAAATTTTAAAAGGTAATTGCATTTTGATGGTACTGTTTTTAAATACAGGTGCGTACAAATATATATTAATAATAATATTATTAAGCAGAATATTAATATTATTCTATGTATAAAATTTATCGTCCTCAATCTATTAATAATAGTAATATTTTCATTTATATTAAAACGGAAAGGTTTTAGCACTTAGAGTTAGTATCCTTTACAGACTCGGTATATATATTATATAGTGTGTGTTGGCGTTGAAGTCGCATTGTCGTAGACTTTATATAATATTAACTTCACTATTGCAGGTTTACACATTCGTCTAGGAGATTGTATTGTCCTATTTATCCACATTCTTCGACCAAATATATAGTGGTTAAGAGTAATAATGGCTCCTAATGATGAGTCGCTGCAAGACGAAACGAATGTGCATGAGATTATACTTTCTGTTCATTCATATATATAGAGAGAAAGTATATATATATATATATATATATATATATATATATATTGCTATCAGTATAAGGTAAATATAGGGTGACTTTATAAAACAGTACACCAAGAAGACCGGCTGCGTCCTTGCCGGAAACTCGACAAGTAATTTTTATAATTCGCCACAACCGAGGTTAGAACTGGGGCTCAAACCAATGTATATTTGATTCAAAGTTTTGCTCTCATCCGGTTCGATACCCCGATAAACACTATTTTAGGATTTGGATTAATTTTTTTGGTTAATCTTTCCTTCCTTCGAATCTAATTAGACCGAAAGATTTAACTAGCCACACAACTATAGAATTGACAACATACCACTTGGGGAATTATATTAAATTGACGTTTCTTGACAGAATAATGTAAACTTGGCATTGTTTAATATTGCAACCCGCAATTAATTAACTAGACTAGTCGCCAGTAAGCACGAAACGAATGTGCATGAGATTATAATTTCCATTCATGCTGCCTTTGGTTTATCCTTCTGGTCACAACTGAACTAATTTGAACTAATACATACTTGCATATAAATTCGTTCTCCGCAACAAACTGTATTTAACTGTTATATATTGAATTGAATGATGTCTTGCTTACCTCGAAATGTGATAACTGATATCGATCAAGGCCAGAGTGTATTTATTTACTGGAACAACAGGTGTTCAGAAATTGTTGTAATTCTCAATTTCGGTGAACTATAGCATAAATTGATATCAATCAGGTTGGTACCACGAACCAACTTAAACCATAATGTTAGTAATACCATGTACCTTTCGGTACAATAATGTTGGTACGGTTACCAACACAATAGCCCTAGTTTTAGTATCCCTTTTACAGACTCGGTATATATATTATATAGCGTGAGTTGGCGTTGAAGTCGCATTGTCGTAGACTTTAGATGATGTTAGCTTCACTATTGTAGATTTACACATTCGTCTAGGAGATTGTACCGTCCTATTATCCTCACCCTAATATATAGTGGTTAAAGTAATATATCT
This sequence comes from Eudiplozoon nipponicum, assembly GCA_029291075.1. NCBI lineage: Eukaryota > Metazoa > Platyhelminthes > Monogenea > Mazocraeidea > Diplozoidae > Eudiplozoon > Eudiplozoon nipponicum. The sequence goes on from JAQBSW010008942.1 coordinate 5,175, forward strand.
TATCTTGACACGTCATTATGGCTTATTAAAATTATACGTTCTATATGATAAAATCGAGTGTTCCCATATAAAATAACGTAAATTTTAATTATTACGAAACTTAGAATTGCAATAAATGCATAGAGATTTTGATGTAGGAATTGATTAGCGTGCATCTGAACAACATTTTAACGTATTACTTAAATAATTCTGCAGTGCGAGCGTCGCCTTTAGAGTTACCACGATGTAAATTCGTGGTTTTTCGCTTTGCACCATCAGTTGCGTAGAGATCCGATTGATCCCCATTTCCAGGTACGCATCGTATTCGTCTTCGTGGTGGCTGGATGCTGATTCGCCCATTCCTCCGAAGGCTTCAACATCATTCATGCAAACCGCTGAATATGAAGTACGACTTACTCTTCGTTGACTGGCTACGTTTCGGAACTGCGTTTCCCGTTTCACCACCAGGCCTCTAATCCCACACGGTCAAAATGCTCACAAAGGAGCATTTAATCAACTTTGGTACTTGAAAATGAACATTAATCGGATCTTTGCGAAACTGACAGTGCAAGACGACAACCCACGTAGGTAACTCGTGGGTAGTGAAAACATTTGAAAATTTTCAAATTCTGCTTGCATCGTTCGCGCGTACTACTGAATAAAGTCTAATTAATAAAAATGTTTATCTTGAAGACAAATTTCAATTTGTCTATTATGCAGTATATAAATTTATTTTTTTTCTAAATTAATATAATACTACGTAAGAGAGAAATTTCATATAAAAACGAGGAGGCCTCCATTTTAAATGGGCACACCATTAATTGCAAATTTTTTCACTGTTTAGCTTTGAACCCAGAAGCAATAAATTCAGTCTGAGTAATAATATCGCTACGCAACCGAAGCACACTACATGGGTATAAAGTTATTTTCCAGCTAAATAATTTAGATATGATTTCTCCAAGGTGAGCCAATTCTGTGTCGGCATCGAGCAATACCCGGTCGGACTAGAAGAACGAAATTTAATACAAGAGAAGATGTATTACATATCATAATCGTACAAAATTTATAGCTTTAACGATATATATATATATATATATATATATATATATATGTTAACAAGTAAATACTTATGACAAGATAACGGGACGTATAATTCAGGGTAAAATCAATAAATTAATGGAGAGTCAATGTAACCCATCTAAGAAATTGTATTTTTGCCTACTGGTCAGACATAAATTTTTGCAAAATTCTACACGTCCGGAGTTACAAACCGGGCCATATGTCATTAAATTCACGCATCTTATCCTCTTAAGCATTGAAACGCTGCCTCGTAAACTACTAGAATTTTTATAAAAGCTTAGCTGTTTTAATCATTATTTATGCTCCTCCCCCGCAGATATCGCATTTAATGATTTATTGCAATTAGAAAGAACTAAGCTTTCACTACTATATATATATATATATATATATATATATATATATATATATATATATATATACATATATATATACGCATAAATTTTCAGTATTAAATGACCTTTCCTTAAGAAATTATATGCATTTCGTCAAGTAGATCATTTGCATCTATTCATTTGAGAATGACCACGCCAATGGCTCTAATGAAGGCATATTTCCTTCGGAATTGTGCATCGCGAGTATTTCACTCTTCCCTAAAGGTTGTGCTTACATTGTATACAAATGCGCAGCTTTATTATACGCTGGTGAAAACTGGCCCCTGAGAGTTGATAATTTTAGACGTTTACAAGCATTCAATCACCGTTGTTTGAGAGGGATAGCACATGTATGTTACCAACGCTGAATAACCAACTCTGACACCTATAGGCATAAGGCTCCCTCAGCTGCATTTGCTCGGTCAGTAGAGCCAGAAGAGCATTATTTTCTCTCACCCAGTGCCAGATTAGCGTAAGAAACAAGGTGAGTAGAATGTGATAGGATAGAAACAGTTAAAATCAACTACATACAGATTGAATGGCATGTGACGTACACGTCTGTCAGGCTGGATTCCACGTTCGCTTCATAGTTTTTGGCTGGAAATTCTGCGAGTTACGGCATAGAGTCGAGCACAATGGCGACCTTTTGACAGATTTCATGTACAGTCATCTACTTAACTTTCGTTTCTTAGTTGAGCAGAGTTAGGTGCAAGGCTTGGTTTCGTCTATGGCGTATTACAGTGAATATCGCAAGGAAGTGGTACTGCCGACCACGCCTTGCCTTAAAGCTGACTTGGGCGTAATGGTGTCATCTCACTTCTGTGTGGTTTCTAGGTAAATATACTCACATAAACTAGATTCCCCCTCTTATTGATGTTTTTAAAATTAATCTGTGTTCCCAATTTATTAGTTTTGACATTGGTATTACTTGTTTAAATCATTTTTGTTTTATTATTTTGTTATTGTTATATGGCAGTGAAGCATTAGGGTAATAATTGATTATTTTTTGCTGTGCATGAGTATGATGACAATTAAAATAAATATTAATATTTGCCAAGGTATTCTTCTATAGGAGGATCCTATCTGGTATTTTTTTCGATTTTTATTTCCAATTAACCATACAGATGCTATACCACATTGGAAGGTGTATTTCATAAAAGATTTATCACAGGACTTTTTAAAATGAATGTTGCCAGTGTAATCAAATCGTTGCATAATGTAGCAATATATATTCCTCAAGCCAACCAGTCTCGTGGTGATTGGGCACAGCTCAAGTATTTGCCGGATTTGCTGTGTTTGTTTTATGGACGATGGAAAATTTACTTCAAACTCTGAACCAATAACCTATATTGATACGTAGTGCGCGGTTTATATCGTTTCCTGATAGGGATCGTAGTATTTCCTGAAGTTGATCTTTCTTAATTCGAGTCCTGTAGGCAAAATCCTGTAAAGTACCAGATAATTGAACGACGGCTCTTTTATGTGGTCTGTATAAAAAGAAATTTAAAATTTATCATATCTTCTTTAATGACCTCAGCGATTACATATGGGATGCAAAAAAACCTAAATTTGTGCTTTGCATGCCAATTTTTTATAACAGTTCAATGGTATGGCCATACGAAGTTACATATCGTCTATCTTGTCTGACGACTACCTGCACCAAATAATAATTTTCTCAATTAACATTTGACAAACGACAAGTGGGTTATCTACTTTATTCCATCCCAAAACCAGTAGATACAGCCACGAAACCGGCAAAGAAAGGGTGAAATAAGCAATACTCTCCTATTCATGAAAAGACAAATAAATCGAGAAGAAAATTGTGAACGACATTGGAAATACACGGAAAATCTACGTTTACCAGATATTTAATTTGCTACAAAATCGGTGCGCATAAAATTTAACAAATTATAAATAATAAAATACTAAACAAACCAAGCTCGCGTTAGACCGAAAGAACGCAAAATCGTAACAGATCAAAAATGCTCTCCATTCGTAAAGTAATATGAGCTTTACCAATGACAAAATAATGATGATTATATACGATCAAAACTACCTAGATAGAATATCGATAATTAATGCAATCGGTACATACCTAGTTGTTTTCAAGAAAGTAAAGGAACAACTCATAATTTTTGGCATATAAAACAAAAAAGCAGAGAAAATAAATTCGTGTGAACAATAAATAGGAATTCAATAGCCGAAAAGATTCAAAATCAACTATATATAAAAAAAAAAAAAAAAAAAAAAAAAAAAAAAAATATATATATATATATATATATATATATATATATATATATATATATATATATATATTATATATATATATGACGCATACTTTCTCAAAACCAGTAAACTTAACAATGGATAATTGCGTAATTGCTCCATATTGTATTAAGGAATTCCAAATTGAAATATTGTTAAATCTTATGTCTTAATGTCTAGAAATTGTAAAAGAACTAATTCGTACAGAAACTGTAATATTTAGTTAGATACGTGTAAAATAATTGCTTTGAATTTGTATGATTTCGATAAGAACGTTAAGTAAGAAATTTGGGCTTTATTTTTTAATGCAATCATGCAGCATTCCAGCTGTTTCTTCGTAAAACCTGAATTTGAAGGCGTTCACATTTTTTCATTTAAGTTTCTTCGTGCAAAACCGAGTGCCTACTTTTTAGCTCGCTTTTTAAACGGGTTCCAGCACCGTTTTGGCGCCATTTAAGAGTTTCGTGTGCATGTGTCCGTACACAATCAATCAATCGCGATTACTTTTTATAACAGTTTTTCTCCACCTTTTGTTTCGATTTTCAAAAGCAATAGATTTAAATTTTTCCAGATTTAACGAAATTGCTTGTAGGATATTTAGATTTCATGTAAATGAAACATTTTTGAAGATTTAATGCAAGATGAATTTGGTCCGTTGCTAATAGCTACTAATTAGAAAAATAAATTAACCTTTAAATAAATAAAACTTTTATTATCATTTATCAGTTTAAATAACGCAAGATTTTTTTATAGAATCTCTTTCGCTCTATCCTATCAACTAATGTACATGCGAAATAAATAGAAATTACCTTTGTTTAAATAAGAAGTAACGGCCACAATATAACTGCATACAATAAAATTTCAGTCCAGAGTGTTTATATATAAAATACATAAATAAATTACGCTGCGCATAGAACTTGGATTAAACCAAATAGTAATGCTTTTGGCAGAAAAATAGTTTTTTAAATTTTCTCAAGCTGCTAAGTATAGCAATATTTTCTAAATCGGGAAGCATGCTCGCACACATAGCCTTTATTTAAATTTTAATATGCTATACCGGTATTTTTGTATTTTCATCATGAAAGCGGTTAAGTTAATGATGTACCATCATTTATCACATATAACTTAGGTATAGGCTCCGACATGTTTGAACGCAATCTTTTACTGCAGCTAATTTAATAAGATTGATCACAGGTAAAATTCATATAATTGATACCTTTTGATGATGACTGCATCGAAGCGACACGCTCTAGCCACCGATATTTAAGGTAGCCTCTTTATCGTAAAGAGCACGTAAAGTCACATTTCTTTACAGTCAGATTATCGATTGGAACTCAAGAATGCATAAACAGCGTGCACCAGAAGAAGAGGACCGTACAAATTATTACACGTCACATTTTGCAAATCGGTCGACCAAGTCAGCCAAACATAATATGTCTAAATGTGACGATAGCATTGAACAATACTTAAAACAACATCTGTAGTCAATACACTGGTTTCGATTGCAACTGATTACACCGTTCATAAACAAATTATCTGGCTGGAAAGGCAAGGTTGTGTAAAACTATGCATTTTCGCGTTCGAACAACGCTAAACACACAAGCTTTTGAGGCTGAACAACACATCCGTATGGCATATTAAATAAATTATTATGACTATCGAAACTGAATTTTCTTAATTTTGTGCGATTTGACATCAATATACTTGTGAATGATTATTTAAAATTAATTGCTTATTGGAAGTTTGCGTCAACAATGTTGATAGTTCAGAATGGCCTTGTAATTTTCATCTCCTCATTTGGCTTCAAAATAAACAGGCGGCCGTAATGTCGGCCAAAAATGCAATAAAAATGAAAACGGCAGGTTAATCTATTTCAACATAATAGCTCTTTTTGACGAGTTTCTCTTTAACTGACTGAAAGCTTTTTAACAACTGTGGTTTACAACACCTTTTTAAACCTAGTATAGCTTATATTCCTGATCAACCCAATGCCGAAACCCGATTCCTCTCCATGCATATTGGTGTTGATGGAATTAGAGAACAGTATCAACCTATTGCATGATCAACCAATCAGCGATTGTAATAGTTGGCAATGAAATTATACGATCATTCATTTCAAATTATTCTGTTAAGCAGCCTTAATTATTTGAATAATATTAATTAAGTGGACGGCCGTTTTTAACGCTTATCAAGTTTATCGACATTCGGTTGGTCGTATTTGGCAATCAAACAACCGTCCAGCCAACACATCCTAACAATTTCTCTGCTAATATCGTCGCTACAGACTTATCATTTGAAATAAACCGGTATTAGGAAGCATGAACATAATTAAATGCAATATCTGCCGCCAAAAATTTGCCATTTTCAGACGAAGTTTTTGTAAAACAGGCCAACTCTTTTATAGACCAAATGATATTTTCTTCATTTTAACGAGAGTACGGTAATACCTTTTGCATTTTACTATTCTACGAGTAACTTACTTTTGCATTCCAAATATTTAGTCAGTGAGTTTTATCACTCCAGCGAGTAGTCTCTTTCATTATTTGACAATATATCTTAGGTTATTCAGTATACCTTTTCAAATTTTGAGCTCCACTTGTTCGTTGTACCAACTAACTCGATATTGTCCACAAATATGCTTGACACAACGTTCAGAGTTCATCAACGATACACGCCCATCCACAATGTGTAAAGTAAAACTAAAATTCAAGGGGAAAATTTCAATTGAGCAACCTCATTTTTGCTTGTTACTAGTTGATCTCATAACTCTTACTGGTGTATCACTAGATAGGCGCGCGTCACTTATGTGTGTGTCTAATTGAAATGTTTCCGGTAAATTTGATCATATTTACGCATAAATCCGTCAAAGTGAAGCTACAGTGGCTGAAAGCTAGCTCGATCATTGTACGCATCAGACTAATTGCTTTATTCAGTGGTTAGGAAGCGAAGAAAAGTGAAACGTATAGAGCGATAATAGAATAATGTGAAATTGAGTCATCAAAATGTTAGATAATTAAAGTGCTAAATTAAGATATAAAGTTAAATTACTTGAAAGTGGGACGAGAAAATAAAGAAGTACACAATGAGATAATGACCGTTTTAAGAGAGTATAAGTGTAACGGTCCAACAAGTATAGTGGAAATCAATAATGGACATACGTTAATAAATAAATAAAATAAATAAGGATAAAATATTGAAGGATGTTCATCATGATCATCATCTTGCATAGTAATGCAAAAGCAAATAGTATATAATATTTCACTGTTATATATCAAAAAATCAAGTAAATTATTATTGTTCTTTTAATTCACACTTCACGTTTAAAATATTTGTTCGTTTTGCCTTTTATATATATATATATATATATATATATATATATATATTATATATTGGTTGGAAATACTTGAAAAAATATGAAAAACTAATAATTACTATTTATGATACAATTTCTCTTTAATTTTTTAAATTGAAAGGGTACTATGATAGTTTGCATGGCGCCAAAATATTTCACGTTAATAAATCACGTGCTCGAATAAATATGGAGGTCTTGTTGAAAATACACTTTTAATTTGGTTACTTAATTATGTATGCAAGAACACGATCGGTTATGGGACAAATCCCTCGATTCAAACATGTTTGTTCAGTACCTTGATGATGATTTAATAATTTGGGATCAAAATAATGAATTAGAGAATTTTCCAAATTTAGCTTAAAAACTAGGTGTATTTAATTTCATATACCATTGAGAGGTTAGAACTAAAGTAACATTTATAGATGTGACATCAAAGATAACTTTTTTATCCCAGAAGGACTAATCCATCGAAGAAAATTGTTCATAGGAATTTAGCAAAATTTTCAGTTAATAAAAGTTTATTTAATAAAATTAGTTCGCTTAATATCTACGAAGAAAGGAATTGTTGAGATAAAAAGCAAATAACTTAGAGAAGATAAAGTGGACAGGAGTATAATAAAGAGGCATAAATGCCTAATCCACAAAGGCCAATAAAACTTTTACAGTGTAAGACTTCATGAACGGTTTTGAGACAACATCCAAAAAAAACTGAAAGATGTTCGCTGAGTTGTTGCGCTTCTGACACCAAAATATATGATACGTACATTTTACGCGTTCTACAACAAACCCAAATATAAATGATTCACCTGTTTATTATTCAAGATTTATATGGTATTCCGCACATGGATTTCATTATTATAATTGTCGTTACGAAACTGCACCCCATTTATGCACGCCGAGAAGAAAAACATAATACTGACTTATCTATAATTGGCAGATATTTAAGGGTTTATGACGTTTTCAGGTGACATTTGATATCCAATCGTAAGCGTGAAAGATACAAACGTTATCAGTTATAGAGGTGATATTAGTGATCAAACGGTAGGCCAAAATTTACACGTAAAACGACTGTGAATTTTATGTTAAGACTCTAACTTTTAAACAAATTAATAATCAACACTTGTTAAAAAGAATATTTGCTTAATAAAAATTTCTATTTTCTAATTTTTATTGCCTTTTCTAAATTCACTACACGCACAATGTTGCTAATATGCCTATTATTTATAACACGCTGTGGGGAATTGTTTGAAAATTTGGACATTTTTATCGTACGTATGCTAAATTTTTCAATTGTAATTGCCAGATTTACAACTATTTAAAAAAATTTTTCTATAAGCCCAATTTGATTAGTTGTTGTATTAAACCGACGTAATGAATGCTTATAACTAACAGAAGTTTAAAAGGCATTTTCATTTTAACTGATAATTTGTGAATTTAAAAAATTATTCATTACGCAAGTAACACAAAGTAAAATAAAATCAAATCAATTCTTTTCACCAATGAATGATTTAAAATGGTTGCCTCAACAACAACAACAAAAATATCCGACGACGATAATCTTCGTTAAATTGCTTTAATCGGTTAAGTATACGTGGTGTCAAATAATTTCAATGGTGTTTTCATGAAATTGTTAGACAGTCTAGCTTCGATTTTCATACTAATACATGCAAAAAATCATTTTAATCGGTGTTGGGATAAATTAAAATTGTAGTAAACATCATTTGGAGTTATAATGCGGTAAACTGTTTCTGGACCACGTTATGAAGTTTCTATATATTGGTATGACTTCAAAATATTTCAGGTCAGGATATTAATTGAAGTGCGGCTGTATGACTCAAAGATTAGATCAATAGTATCTTAATCAGACGTGGTCAGGCTCGAGCCCAGTACGCGGCAAATTCTGGAAAGTACGTGTAGAATTACCAATAAGAACGAAACCGGCATACGAAATGAATCGTCTATTCTATATTTTACATTGCCAAGTTTGTGCTGACAAATGTATACATGCTAAGGAATTGGTGTTTGTATCAAGATCGCAACCATGATTTAAACAAATTGGGAACTAATTGTTTAAGGAAGTAAATATTTACTCGATAGGAAAACCACTGTTAATTAGGGTTGTTAAATAATATTCTATCTATGCAAAGAAAATAGGTAAGAATATTCCGTTCGGTGTTGAAGTGGTCCCAAGCTAAATTAGATGTAAATAAACTGACAGAGTTATATTTACAAAGATGTGATAAAACCGCATTTCCACTGGGACGAATAAAAACTCAGCCCGATCAAATACAAAACGAAATTGGAAATTGTGATCAATCGTATCTTTGTGAAACTGTCCCGCAAAGCTATTACCCGCGTACGCAAAACGCGGTATTGGAGAGTTTTATTTTATCTATTTTTTTGATTTAATAAAAACTTTGTGTAGGGTGCTAAAATCAATTCATCCAATATATCGAGTTTATGTAGTTAAACAAATATTTATTTTAAGGTTGCGAGTTTGATATAAACTCAATTCCCAATATCTATACATTTAGCGCTATAAAATGTGTAGCAGGGTGTCCCAGTGAATATTGTCCCCGATTTCCAAGCAAACTTGCCTTGGTTTTAGCGTTGTCCCCGGCAACATTCTGGACGGTATTTGAAGAGTTCTCACTAAGGGCGTATAACTTCTGTTTCCTTGTACAATGCTTATTTTATGCTGAGTTGAGGTAAGATAATGCGATTGGTGTTTATAATAGACTCCTAAACTTGGTTTAAATAATAGATCATGTTTGTCAATATAGAACACTCATCACGCTTGTGCCAATATTTCACTGGCCAGGCCATGAGCTACGCACAATTGCTTCGGCGCTGACTCAATTTCGTACCCTTCCAGTCAAGGCTTGCACTGCATACAATTGTTAGTTACGCACCAATTGAAGTTTCTGATCAATTGTCGCTTAATTTGGAGTGTATTTGGCTTCGTCTTGGGCGAAAATTTTCCACTGGTCCACATCATATCTATCATTATATAAGTCAAACTAGGCCAGTATTGGATGTGTCATTAAATTTTTTAAAACTATTGCGATTTTAGTGTATTTCTGTTTTGAGATTAACATAAAAACTACACCTGAAATCGAGTGAAGTATCTCAACTAGATCGGGTTTGATATTATCTGACACCCATAAACTACATACAGAAATTGCATTTACAGAAAAAAGAGGTGCGACAATTTTCCTACAAAAGCTTGCAAATATAACGCTATGCCACTTAAGCCGTGCAACACGTGCAATATTTTTCCGAACACCATTAACATATGTCAGTTGTCGTAAACACAATATCATTTGCGCATTTCCTTCAAAAAGAATACCGCATTGGATCCACCTGAAGGAACGTACGCCGTGAAAATATAGTTTGGTATTTAAAAGTCAAATACAGGCGGTACACGGCGTAAAGTGCGCAGTAGATACGCTGCTTCTCTTTGAATCAAATCTGCCCTGATTTATGTGAACAAATTAAACTTAACTGGTCTAATCTACGCATTGTATAATTAATATTTATAGCACATATTTAGCTAAATTCTGCTAGTTGACATTAATTAAACATCACTTCTAAATTTGGCATGGTGTCCATTCTACAATTACACATCAAAGGTGAACACTTTGGAGTTTAGATACTGTTCGTGGCGGACAATATATATATATATATATATATATATATATATATATATATATATATATATATATATATATATATGCAATTGTGTAATAGGTGTTGCGAAACTAGTAACGAATGAGCTCAATTATAACCAGAAGGATAAACCAAAAACAGCATGAACGAAAAGTATAATCTCATACACATTCGTTTCGTGCTTACTGGCGACTCATCAGTAGGAGCTGGTATTACGACCTTTACCACTATATATTTAGGTGAGAAATGAGGGAAAATAGAACGCTAAAATCTCCTAGACGAATCTGTAAACCTGCAGTAGTGAAGTTAGCACCATATAAAGTATCGGCAATGCGACTTCAGCGCCAACTGACTCTTTATAATATATATATATACCGAATCTGTAAAGGATACCAACAATATGGCTATTATGTCGGTACCTGATACCAACATTATAGTACCGAAAATATACATGGTACTAACACTGTGGTTGCCGAGCCAGTACATGGTAACAACACAATTGATTTCAATTTTTGCTAAATTTCACTAAAATTGAGAATTACAACTATTTCTCAATACCTGTTACATCCCCTTTGCTGCTAATTCAGGTTGGAACCTTGTGTTAATCACATCAATTGCTTGTCAAATTGCATTTTCAAAACTATTCAATATTTGATTTAAGCAGAATAGTTACGCAGGTTCAAACTATTCTACATATATATATATATATATATATATATATATATATATATATATATTTATATATATTGATCGTTTCTATTTTCACCATTTTTTAAAATATAAGAACAAAAGAACGTACTCCATGGAATAACATTTATATATATATATATATATATATATATATATATATATATATAAAATAACGTGCCAGTGATCCACTTTGTGAAGATAAACTACTGACTAAAATGGCGGCTAAAGTTGCTTTTGATGTTTCTATGTTTGGTGAGAATTTTTTGCCTTATCTGCAGAAATCTCGCGTATAAAACACAAATTCATTATAAAATGAACTGTATCCCAAATTTTGTCATACGGTAATGAACTCCACAGCCTTATCAAATGAATTATACGTAGCATCAATTATCAACCGCCAGGATTTATTGATGGATGAGGCGGTTGTGTGCATATTTCGTGCATCGGGAAATAAAATTTTATGTTAAAATTTTTGAATGTAATTTGCATTGACAAGTTCTAGATTGGGTCTCCATTTAAAAAAAAATATAATTTACGATAAAAGCTCTAAATCTTCCAGGTTTAAGATAAATAGATTAAGCGAATAGGCGATTTCATGGTGTTGTACCACACTGACAAGTAGATTTAAAGTTTTAATTCTGAACATTTTTATCAAAACATTACCTGACAAAATTCGGACACAAATACAGGTTCGTCTAAACATGCCTAGAAGTCACACTAGTCACTTTAAATCTTAAAACACCTATGTATATACATTATGAATTAACTTACTGTTATTACTAGGAGCCGAGACTTCATCCTAAACGAACAACGATGTTTCTGTGTGATCTAAATTAATTAGAAATCGCATAATGAGCTTTAAGCACAGTGCCGATTGCCATTGATAAGTAATCTGTACACACTAAATGCAAGCGTCAAGTAGACAGCAGTGTTTTATTACTACTGACTTTGGTACATCATGCTGATCTTACATAAAATTTTAATTCGATGAAATTCTCTGATGTTCTTGCTTGTAGATGCGTTCTATCTTAGTTAAGTATTTAAACGCCTGGATAATATCTGTTTTATGATTTCTATATCGGAAATTATTGTTTTAGGCAGGTAGAAAGACGTTTTCAAGTCGTTTTCCTTAGGGAGACAAGTATTGAGCTATTTTTAAATGGGTTGCCTTATTTCTAACATTATTTGTCTTACCGGTTGAAGAGAATGAAAATTTTCGCCTTCCAGGCTTCTGAAAAAACGATACCTGCCTTTCGGCACAAATAAATGCTTACATTATAATGCGTTTCGTCTTTTTCATTCTAATTAGCTTTTGCCTTTGCAGCATTACCTTATTTCTTCATCCAAAAACGCAATGCTTGTATTCATTATTTGCTTTTAGAGTAGTTGGTTCATTGTTGCGTAGCATTAATTCACTTAAGCATCCGAAAACCTATAGAATAGTAAATTTCATTAGTTGCAAAAAAATCTTAGGCTTTAGTATTGTACCTGTACTCATGTAGTGTATTTAGCCTATTTAATGAGTTTTAAGCTATCATTTGTTTTAACCTCTGTAACAACTTTCGGAAACATTATTTCATTTGAATATGGTTTTTGCGTGTTTCCATAAGTTGGACAGAGATTAATTTTTTTCTTAAATCAACTTTACGAGCTTGAAGTAAGCACAAATCGCATTGAATATAACCAGTTGTAGAACAATATTGCAAAATTACTATCAGTCACACATGCTAGAACATACAAAAATCGCCATCAGTCAGGAGTACATTCTTGTTTGAAGACTGGTATTTACTTCAAACTTGCAAAATTGATTTAAAGAAATGATACATACGCGACCTTTGATTGTTTAGAGGGTAACTTCTCTGAATAATTCTTTAAGTGCGTTCTTACCAAAGTCTTTAATTATATCTATAACAGGTTAGCGATGTGTAATAATTATTAAACTTCATTAGCATTGAATATAACCAGTTGTAGAACAATATTGCAAAATTACTATCAGTCACACATGCTAGAACATACAAAAATCGCCATCAGTCAGGAGTACATTCTTGTTTGAAGACTGGTATTTACTTCAAACTTGCAAACTTGATTTAAAGAAATGATACATACGCGACCTTTGATTGTTTAGAGGGTAACTTCTCTGAATAATTCTTTAAGTGCGTTCTTACCAAAGTCTTTAATTATATCTATAACAGGTTAGCGATGTGTAATAATTATTAAACTTCATTAGCATTTGACGCGTTTTATTGTATCATTTCACGAAGTCGAAACGTTTATAATTCAGCTTCTGAAAACCGTTTTCATTGCTTGAATTTCCTTGTAAGATGCATATGTTTTCGAACGGCTTTCTTGTCGCACTCTCAAAATTGCAACTAATATTTTGAGGATGCTATTTAATCGGACGTAAATTGCAGGTTCATAGAGAGCAGTCGAAACATGAGTCAACTATTGGTTTTATTCAGTTTAAGATAACAAATAGTTATCTTTAGTTTGCTTTACGGAATAAAACGCAATAGTTATCTAGTTAGAATAACATAAACCCTACGAAGGGCCTTATTTATGCACCAAACATAGTGAATTAGTGTGACAGACGGTGTTTTCTGTATGTAGTTCGACGTCTGGTTAAATACAGTGGAATTGGTGTTTACTTCAAGCTCGCAAACTTGATGTGATAAATTGTTATTCACCACAAGCCAAATACTGATTGTTTAAAAAGAAGTTAATGTTAAATGTACCGCTGGGTAGACTTCCAAGAATAATATGTCCACGTGATTTATTTTTTGAATGAAGTTCTTCATTTTGAGAAAATGAAATTTACTTAACCAGTTTCACAGAATAGATTACATATTTTCCTTCTCGTTTGTCAGTTTCCCATCGAACACTGATGATGAGCATGGAAGGTTGAAATGCATTAGTACGTGTAAGTGACATCAAGCCTGCTGTTGTGCGATAGGTTAAAATAGGATTGCATTGATGTTTACCTTAGAATCGTAAACTATACTTGAATCAGTTTCCTTATCATCCGTGAAATAAATATAAGTTTAGTTGTATTTTTTATTAAAAATGAAGGGACATGATTTTTTCTTTTGTATTGGTTAGTTTAATTCTTCTAACAGTTGTTTCCTGACTGTTTTCTGATAAAGAGCAATCAAAAATGTTCAAAATTTTGCCATTAAGCAAGAGTTGAAAGTGATATATTAACAAAATGTTCTCAATAATTGGCAAGCCTAGCAGTATTTGTCTAATATTTTTGTTGCAATATACACGTAAATTGTGTAAAACCTCTCATTATCTCGACAATCTTTGTTCCTTTTGCCTGTTTTTTGCCTTATTTCCGCTCATAATACGTCGAAGTAATTGATGTCTCGTTTGACTAGAAATCGGCAAGGCACTTCAAATCCGATCTGCAAAATCTTTAAGTGGGAAATTTCTCCTTGCTCTTAGCAGTTTTAATTTTATAAGTGTAAAGATTAAAATGTTGTGGATGAGCTACCGTCGGCCAAATTATTAATTAATCATCTGAAATTTAATTATAGATAACGAAACATTGATATGCGTTATTACTTTCACCTACTTTATAAATATTTACCTTAATGCTAATTATATTGATATTAATTTTTAATAAAATATTTAAAATTTTTAATTTATAATTTTTTAAATGGCCAGACCCCTAATGAGAATATTATAGGTCATATGCAATACACCAATCCCATTTTTTTAACCACTCGTCGAACAACAGAGCAAAAATATGGTCAGCCATACGTACTGACGCATTTCGAACTCCTTTGATCATCATCAGAATACGACGTCAAACTGACTACAGGTGAATACTGTTTGTTGCGAAGAACTAATATATATGCAAGTATGTATTAGGTGTTGCGAACCTAGTAACAAACTAGTTCAGTTGTGACCAGATGGATAAACCAAAGGCAGCATGAACGGAAAGTATAATCTCATGCACATTCGTTTCGTGCTTACTGGCGACTCATCAGTAGGAGCCGGTATTACGCCCTTTTACCACTATATATTTGGTAGAAGAATGTGGAATAATAGGACGGTACAATCTCCTAGACGAATGTGTAAACCTGCAATATTGAAGCTAACATCATCCAAAGTCAACGACAATGCGACTTCACCGCTAACTCACACAATATAATATATATACCGAGTCTGTAAAGGATACTAACACTATGGCTATTGTATTAGTAACTGATACCTTTTTGAAATCAATGAGTACCGGAGATTATACTTTCCGTTCATGCTGCCTTTGGTTTATCCTTCTGGTCACAACTGAACTAATTTATTACTAGGTTCGCAAAACCTAATACATACTTGCATATATATTAGTTCTTCGCAACAAACAGTATTTAACTGTAATATATTGAATTGAATGATGTCATGCTTACCGCGAAATGTGATAACTGATATCAATCAAGGCCAGAGTGTATGGTTTAACTGGAGTAACAGGTGTTCGGAAATTGTTGTAATTCTCAATTTGAGGTGAACTTTAGCATAAATTTATATCCATCAGGTTGGTATCATGTACCGACTCGGAAACCATAGTGTTAGTATCCGGTACTCATCGATTTCAAAAAAGGTATCAGTTACCAACACAATAGCCATAGTGTTAGTATCCTTTACAGACTCGGTATATATATTATATAGTGTGAGATAGCATTGAAGTCGTATTGTCGTTGACTTCAGATTATGTTAGCTTCACTATTACAGGTTCACACATTCGTCTAGGAGATTGTACCGTCCTATTATTCCACATTCTTCTACTAAATATATAATGGTTAAAGGGCGTAATACCGGCTCCTACTGATGAGTCGCCAGTAAGCACGAAACGAATATGCATGAGATTCTACTTTCTGAACATGCTGCCTTTGTTTTATCCTTCTGGTCACAACTGAACTAATTTGTTACTAGGTTCGCAACACCTAATACATACTTGTCAAACTGACTAGACTTTGATGTCCATATATATGCATTGGGGTTTTATCCTCGCTATACAGTTTCCGTCGTACTCTGATAATGATCTTTGAAGGTCGAATCGCGTCAGTACGTGTCTGACGATAGATTTTCTAGGTTGCTCGACGACTGATTTATTACAATATAATTGGTGTTTACTTTAAGATCGAAAAAGTTATGTGAATAATTCTTACCACCAACCGCGCAATCATTAATTGTTTAATACGCAAAATATGTTTTGACCCCAAATTTTCCCCAAATGTTCTACAAGTAACATCAAGATTTGAAAACATCTAAAGAAAGGAGACATGGTCGCGCTAAAACATTTTTCTCCTTTTTTCTCTGTTTAATGATTTGAAAAGACAGTTGCCTAAGCTGATGTACAATACCTAAGAAGTTTGCTTTCTTTCTGGCAACACGGCACATGTTATCTAATTAAAGTAAATTATTTTTCAAATAGGCTAGCTTATACTGAACAAATTATCCTACCCCACAACTAAAATAAATGGAAACAGCCAGGTTTAAAAAAATAAAATTTGGTTTATTTTTCATAATATGTACTTGACACTAATTATTGAAATGTTCAAATAATATTTTATCAGTTAAAATTGGAGATTTGCCGTTAGAAAACCGACATGCACTGGCAATTTTGTCTAGTGAAGCGCACATTAAGTACCCCAAAATTTTCACTAAAAGTTTTCTCTTTGGTTCATATCTATGTGATTGACCTGGTCACATTCAAAATATTGTCAATTGTAAACAAAGACAATGCAATACATCCAGCAGACAGGTTTCGTCCTTATTGAGAACTCTTCACGTACAGTGTCCCGAAATTGTCGTGCACAAAAAAAATGTTTATTAGATGATGAATTTACGATAAGGATGAAATCGTTCTACTGGATTACTTGCCTTTTCTCGTCTATACAATTCTTGGAATATACTGAAAAATGTATGTACATTATGGGTCAGGTGTTTGTAACATAATCGCAAATTTGATTAAGGTAATAAAACATTATTTTTCATTTTTGTGTGTATATTTACATATTGAACAATTGTATAATCACTAAACTATGATCATATATAAAATTGGTCAGTCTTAATTTGATATTGCATCAGCTAGCAGAGTCATTCGATTCAGTAGATCGGTTTCGTCCCTATTGGAAACGATACAAGTAATGTCCAGAATTTGCCGCAAAAGCATCTCGAAGGTGGGTAAATTTGTTTCTGTTTCTAGTATTCCACCAGTCCTTTGCATACTACACACAACTTTAAGTCATATTATATATATTTTAAGTAATGAAGTTATACATAAGATTCGCTTATCTGACTTTTTATACAATGGACACATTTCCATCTGGGGAAATTTAATCGAATTAAGGTCTAAAGGCAAAGCTTGATTATGTATTTATTTCCAGCGTATACTAAACTTCTTTAGTATGTAGAAGGGGGGGGGGAGAAGTTGACAAAGTAAAACACTGCGAAGCAATTGAGCCCTGGTTCGAGCTTCGTCTCAGGCAAATTCTGGAAAGTACTTAAACAGTTTCCAAAAGGTACGAAGTCAATCGACTGGAGAAACTGCCTTTACTAACTAATACGATGTTTAAATTATACTGACAGCATATACATAATCAAAATCCTGGCATTTGCCTTTAATTCGGATATAATCCCCAAGCAGCGTTCAATCAATTCCATAATCTGAGATGGAGGTTCAAATTTTAGAATTGCATGTTTTAGCAGATTTCAAATCGGTTCCATTTGAAAAGGAGATTAACTAAAACAAAAGATGGTATATGACTTCAAATTGTATGCACTATTCGGCAGTTGTAGCGCAGTAAATAGAGTCACAGACACTGAAGCAGATGTGCCAAAGTTCGTGTCCCGTGCGAGGCAAATTATGCAGAGCATTGTATGTGAAGTGCGCCCAATAACGTCGAAGCTAGTCTCCGAACTGAAGCAGAATTCAGTTTATATTAACACATAAATGTATACGTTTTTGTGAGCATGCGTGTATGGAAGTGGTTAAATAATTTGGATCATTTGATTATATCAATTCCACAAGCTGGATTTTTGCAATATGGATGTTCGTCATATATTTACTACAAATAAATATATAATTTGTTTAAAATAATAATGTTTAATTATATATATATATATATATATATATATATATATATATATATACATATATATATAATTGATTCTGGACTGTTTCTTCTATAAAATTAAACCATCATTAATTGCGTGGGTGGTGACAAGAAGATTGTAAATCAAATTTGCGAGCTCTAATTAACTATCAATCCCATCCCTATTTAGTCAGTGGGCAATATACCAATACTACCATCAGTCATATGAAAGTGTGACTGCAAGCTGCCTAGACAAAATCATTTACAAAGGAAAATCAAATATGAGGTTCTAACCTCTAGTAATTTCAGATAAATTGTTATTCATTGGAAATATTAGCTGCACAATTTATAATATATATATGCAGGAATATCAGGATATATATATATATATATATATATATATATATATATATATATATAGGTTACAAATTAAACAAATCATTGATTGTGCAGGTGGCGATAATAAATTTTTGAAATCAAGTTTTTTTTAGTTTGTTGAAACACTTTTTAAGAGTGACTCACAGTGGTTTTGATATGTAGTGCAACTGACAGAGTGCAATGAATTTAGTGTTGATTTCAAACCGGAATACTTTATTTAAAGAATTTTCGGCCGTTAATTCCATGTATAGCTATACATAAGTAGTTTATGCTTGGGCTCGTGTGAACTAATGTGAGGTTTTATCAACATTATATATATATATATATATATATATATATATATATAATATATATATATATATATATATATTTATTTATTACAAACTAAAAAGAAGCACTGTCTTACCTAAGTGACTGTTTTCAAGGAGTGCAACTTCGATGTAATCCATTTTGTTTTTATATTGAGTTGTCGATGTTATGATTATGAACACAAAACATTTGCAACGATGTCCTGTGTTCTTGCCACCATCCATAATGTTTTCGTTTAATTTCGACTTAGAACGTGGCATAGTATCCAAAAATGTTGCAAAAAATAGTTGGTATCAATATTTACATGAAAATCAACAGAATGAGTTTCTGAAGAGCCAAAGGCTCCACAGATACTCTGGTGAAATTATTAGTCCCCTAGACTAAGCAATCTTTTAACAATAACTATGAGAAAGGGATTTCAACTTTAAATGTTTTCGATTTAGTACCTAATATAATTAATTTTTCCTGCAAAATTCTGTTCATACTTCATTTTATATTTAAATGCATTGTTAAAATATTTATCTAAAGTGTTTTACTGTCCCATATTGGATCTTTATTGCAAAGGAAATCTTGATGAGATTGTTATTAATCTAATCTATTTACAATAGGTATAAAAACATGATTTTCGAATTATGTTATTATTAATTTGTCACACGTTTCTACTCATCAGAACTTTACGTGCCAGAAATAATGCTACACAATTTGATTGACATTTCCTATTTGCCTGTTCGAAGGTAAGTGTATTATCACGACTCTCACAATTATTATTGAAATTTTTATTATAATTTAAATCTAAAATCTCTGAAAGCCAAAACAGAATTGATTAAAAATTTTGTAGAGAAACGATAAATTAAGTTTTAGAATGACTGTCTTGAGTAAAATGAGTGCTACATTTTTTGCATTAAATTACTTTTAGGAAGGAAAGATTGAGTTTAATAAAAAATGCTTGTTCACGTGTTTCTCAGCGAAATATTTGTATGTGCGCAATTATGGAACTAGAACTAACAATTTTTTCAATGCATATAGAATACTTCTTATAAAATGTAATATTTTTTTCGTTAATTTTCATGCCAATTATCCTCGAATGGGACTTTAATAAAAAATTCAAATGATCTTAAAATTGGTATAAGTTATTCTGAACTAAATATTAAAATGCTTCTAATAAATGTTTGTAAAATAATATTCGAACAATATTCGAATTTATTATGTATAGATGAATGAGGGACTTATTAGCACATCTTTATTTTCCTTCACAGTATTTATAATTTTTATCACACTATCTAAATTAATCGATTTATTGCAAATTTTATCTAATTTGAAGCGCAAGTTATCATTATAAATAAGTAATGCAACAAATTATCACAATAGCTACAGAATTTGTTAAAGTAATACTAATAGTGATACTAAAATATAGCAAAATGTTTTTTTTATCATAAATGTAAAATTAAAAGTGTTAATAACAGAAACAACAAGAATAAAAACAATAATATTATAAGTTTGATTAAAAACATTGGTTATAGTATGAAATATATTATTTTAGGAATACTTGTAGGTACATCTGCTGTGATAGCGTTAGTAACAATAGTATTTATTCTAGAAGTTAATGTACTAACAATTAAGATAGTATAAGTACTACGAATAAAATTACTAGTATTATTATTTATTACAATAATATATAAAATGTAAATAATCACATAAACTTATTTTAATAGAAAAGTTAACAGGTGTATCGACTGCTTAATTAATCATTGCAGAAATAGTACAAGTAATAGAAATAATAATAGCAATTTTAATATCAGTGATAATTCTCATACTAAAAATCAGATATATTTTGACAATAATATAAAACAATTGCAGTTGATGTGTTATTAATAATCATTTTCATTAAAACGGTTGATAGAAAAACTACTATCAACAGTAAAAGTAGTTGTAATTCTAATAGTAATATAAAGTTATATTTAAATTATTAATGATAGTAATAATAATAACAATAATGATACTAGTTGAAGTAGCAGTGTATTTTATAATTCTAATGACAATAATTAATATATAAATATTTAATATAAAAAGCTAACAAAATTCATAAAATATTTTGTTATTTGCAGTTTCTACGCATAATTAATCATAGAAGATTGTGTCGAAATTAAAACTGTCAAGTCTAGAAAGACAATACTAGCTGATTTTCAAAATTCTGAATTATAAGGTCGTGTATCTGACGAGAAACATAACAATCAAACTTTCAATTTCCGCTTCGGTAAATGACGAAAAATCACTTCATTTATCGTTTGTAGCGAGTTAGCAGACAAAATTGGTAGTTTTGCATGGACTCATTTTACATTGTTTTAATGCCTATTTTTCATGCTGGTTTGTGGAGACCAAAATATCGATTATACAGTGAAAAGTGTAAGAATCAAATATGCAAGATTTAAATATTGCAAGGCAAACTGCAAACGAATATAAAAATAATATTTTCCACCAAAATTTGACTTTATGTCTACTACAATGCATTTCGTTTAATCAAGACAGGCGTTACTATTGGTTACAACGAAGAAATTGCGTGCTAATTAGTTGTGTTTTGGCGGTGGGCAAGTAATTTGGCCATAGACTATGCGTATTGAACACTATTTTGTGAATTGGCATTAAACAATGACAATATTACGAGGGCAATTACTAGGCACACTAAGCAATTTTAAATTGTACAAAATATACCGCACAAGAAGAGACACTTATAAGGTAATTTAAGGAGTGGGCGTTGGTTGTAAATGCAAAATTGAACATATTGTGAGGTTTATTGCGATCCAAGTAATTGATTTATATTCTTATTTCAAACAAAATGTCTTACCTTCTTAATGAGGTTATATTTTGTATATGTAGAGAATCTAATGGAGATGGACACTTGTTAAAGATTCTGACTTAGAACTTGAACACACTGTAATACTGTCTTTTTTATTCGACGTCGTTTGGACATTATTTCAACTATTTGTGTGCTATTCTCATTAGCATCTAACTGTTTACAAGATTGAGAAAATATATATTAAATCTGTTTGTCTTACTTTGACGCTGATGCCAATTCAGTAATGCCTCCATTTGACAGTGAATTTCGTAATAGCAGATAATTTGGTATCTATAGGTAAGGAAAACATCAATGTAAATTTAGTGTTTGATTTATAAAACATTTATGTGCCAATTATAATTTCAGAGTTAAATTTATTGTTTTCCTTCATCATTGCGAACAAACACATAATGTTTTTGTATCGAAACAATAACCATTTAACCAAACATTGATTGCGTCGGTGTTGACAACAATTTTTAAATCAAGTCTGGGAGCTGGAAGTAAGCACCAACAACATCGAATCCATCCAGTCGCGTAACATTGCAATTAATTGATGGGTTCTCACTGGTCCCATGCCACCGAAGCCATCCTTAAACTTCTCATTCGGAAACGTTTATGAGTTAATATTTGGCGATTTTTTACGAGTTTTCGCGACTTCATCTCTAGTCCTATCTTGAGGGTTGACACCATACTCACAGAAAAAAGCACATTTTGACAAGTTGTGTGGACATTTGAGACAAGTTTTTTTTTCTGTGGGCATGGTGTCAAGCCGGAAGATAAGACCGGAAATAACGTCCTGAAATTCAGAAATAAAACGTCCAATCTTAATTCACAAGCAATTCCGGATAAGCCATGCAAGGACAGCTACAGAGTCACAGGACCAGTGAGAACCAACTAATCAATTAAAAAAACAAGCTATACACCTGTTATTGTAAATAAATTAAAATTTTGCCGACCTATCGAGCACTATCAATTGGCGCGCATCCATTCATCTGTGGTATCAGCTAGAAGGCTAAAAGCACTACGCGAACCCGAATTCCTTTTTAGGAATATATACAAACAAAATACCAATACAATTTAAACAATAATTGATTGCGCGGGTTATGGTAAAAATGCTTTAAATCAAGTTTGCGAGTTTGAAGTTAACACCAATCCCATTGAATTTTACCCGCTGTCGAACAACATACGTTGCGGCTGGCGGTAGTCTAGCTTGAAGCTCGCAAACTTGACTTAAAGAAAAAATACCAATAGTTAAATTTACTTACGCATTTTGGCCTTGTATGAGCATCATCAAAGCACCACGGTAAACCGATTAACGTGGATCAAACCGACATGCATATGTAAAATATGTAAAAATCTTACCTCTAGTAGTTTTATGTACTTGGCTGAAAACCTCGGCTACCAAGTTAGTGTGCAAAATGGAAATGAAACTTTTTCAGTATTTTTCCCGTAGTGACGAATACACAACTTATTATTTTTACATAAATTCCGGGTAAAAATCTTGCCCAAATAATTTTTTATTTAGTTTACCATACGTGGAAAAACTACGCGATGCGAAAAATTATTAAAGATTTATGTTTTAAAATTTGCCACTTTGTTGAACTCTCCTTATTGATAGATAGACGCTTGCCAAAAATGTATATTTTTGGGAGTAGCTCGACATTCTATTAGTTTACTGTCCGTTCCTATCGTAATAATGCGCCTATAGCATAAAATTAATCCGATTCTAGATGAACCTTGTGGTTTTCTTCTAATCTGGCAAAGTTAACTGAAGCGAATGGTTAAGAGAAATTCTGCAAATCAGTAGATTTCACAGAAGACCTACTGCGGTAAAATTGCGTATATGACTACTGTTTAGTACAGCACACAAAAATGGGACACATCAAGAAATCAGACCGAATTCACATAGCTAAACCAATTTAAATATTTTGCCGCTTGAAATCCGTCTACTAGGTGTGGACCGTCAAAAAGTTTAAGACGAAAATGAAAAACATTTGAATTTTAAATATACTTACCGAGTAAAAAAACAAGTTATGCTTAAGAGATTTAAAAAAAAGTGCAAATGAGGCAGTTTAAACTTAAATTTTCCACTTGACATATTGATTGGCAAATTTGTTATGGGATGTGCTTTCTATTGAAAAAGACCTCCATATCCGGAGGTCGAAATATATGGAAAAATCAGGTAAACAGCGGATGCAAACATCTCGGAGCGCAATTCGAGACAAAGTTAAAAACAAGTTTAAGACTAATCATTTTTGCTCATTTAACCAGTTCTAATATGCTTTATGATTAGTAGAATAATGTATGTTACGTGTTGTAAATATGCAGAGCTACATTCCAAGTCAACGTTTTAACTTCCAGAAAACGTAAACAAATTCAGCGAAAATGATACATTAATGAATAATGACGAATCGTATGCATAAAATTTCAAAAAGATAATGTTGTCTTAAAAATGCTGTCACTAATAATTTCAAGTTTACAAACTTCTATCATTATTTGATGCATGTTTCTATTATGTTCTGAAATTAAAAGCTGAGTTTATTTACTAATCTCTCCGAGTGGTTAATGAATAATAGTCGATTTCATTTCCATAAACCTTATTTTAATGGCGCTTATTAACGATCGTGAATATGGCAACTGATTAAATCACAAGCGGTTTATTTAGATACTGATTGTTGCTTTGAACTAATACGTATACGCAATTCTGCTTTAGGTATTGCGCTTCTAGTAACGAATTAATTCAAATAGGTCCAGAAAGATAATCCAAATTCAGCATGAACGGAATAAATAATCTCATGTGCAAATTTCTTTCGTGGTCAGTGACGACTCCTCAGTAGGAGCCGGTAATACGCTTTATATCCACTATATATTTGGGTAAGGAATGTGGAACAATTGGAGGTTACAATATTCTATACCAATGTGTAATACCAGCAGTAATGGAGCTAATTTTATATAAAGTCGTCCACAATACGACTTCAAAGCCAACTCACTATATATAATATATACACCACGCCCGTAAAGATCACCTACAATCTGGTTGTTAATTTAGCACCTAATACAAAAAAAGTGTTGCTGGGCCAGTACGTGGTACCAACACACATGATAGCTAAATTTCACCAAAATTGAGAATTACAACTTTTGGACACCTGTTACTTCAGAAAATCTACTCAATCTGCCAGTCTATTTGAAAATGAACCTGTTTACGTTGACATGACATCCATGCTTAACATATTGCTCAATGTATATGTATGAAATTCAACTATAACTTAGCTAAGAAATAGAGAGGTACTTTTATAGTAAAAGATTCATTTTTACGAATGCAATAATCCTGTTTATTAGACATTTCGTTTCTATTTAAATTGAATTCGATGAATTGAAAAGAATAATGATCATAATCTTATAAAATAGTAGAACTAACTAGAAAAACGGCCGGAAACTGTTTGCAAGCTAATTTAATACGTTTATATTTTCATTTTTATTGCCATGTATCTGCATATAAGATTAAAATTTGTTTAAACCTGTCATATATTTTCTCTATTTCTTCATCAGCGCCTAATACATTTCCTTTGTCGAAATAATAGCTTTCACGTTTAATGAAAATATAATAATGATTTAGTGTTTTTGAGATGTCTAGAACCAAAAACAAGGGTGTGTCTTTTGCAATTAACACCATTTCGATTTATTCTGGGTAACATGTTAAAAATAGCTGTTGCATGATTGGGCTAGCAAGAGAACGGGAATAAAGCTTCATACACTTAAATGTGTAAACAAATTATAAATACTTGCAATACAACAAGTTGCAGTTGATGGAAACCGTAGATACAGCAAATAACTAATGCACAAGCAACCGGAAATATGCGTGTAAAATTACCACAATCTTTGCGGTTTTGCTAGTGAGTCTACTGAAATGCACTTTAAAGTTATCCGCCTCAATTTTAGAATACTTAAGACAGATTAAAATTATTATTTTGATAAAAAAAATGTTTGTGCTAATAAATTGTTGGGAAATAAAAGTGCATAAAGCTAAATTAATTACTGGTTAAAACATTCATATACGCCTGACTTACTACCAATATTTAAGCAAAAGGGTAAAATTTTTACACAAGCCAAGTCAAGATATTTTTCAATTTGTACAACT
>JAQBSW010008943.1:0-31327 GCA_029291075.1 Eudiplozoon nipponicum
CGTTGGACTTGACTGGAAACTTCGGCTGCACAATTTCTATGCAGTCACGAACATTTGCAGTTTTGGCCATGTATATATGGGTAATACAATTAAACAATCAGTGGTAGCGCGGGTAATGGTAACACTTCTTTAATTCAAGTTTGCGTGCTTCTAGTAAACACCATTCCCATTGTATTTAACTAGTCGTCGAACAACATAACAAAACTACTGTCAGTCTCACGTAATGACGCGTTTCAACCTTCCATGATCACCATCAGAGCACGACGGAACACTGACAAGCGATCATCATCTTCCACGAAATTATTATTGTATTAGCTCATTTAATAAGTTTGTCTTAAACCACTGCGAAGCACGTGCAGACTGGAAAGTGAAATAAACATTACTGTCCGAAATATCAATGATCTGAAAACATGATCATTTGTGCATATTTACATAAACGTAAGCAGATACGGACAAGACAGGAATTTGTTGAGCTTAAACCAAAAATCACCACAAAAACAAGCTTGATGCTTCAAATGGGAAGTAAGCACCAGCTAAGTTTCATACTGTGTCTTCAACACTACGGCTCATCAATTGCAAAACAATTTTATCCGAACAATATAATAACACAAACTGGGTTCTTGGGCGAAATTGAGAGCAAATATTGGATTTGATGTAGTGCAGACTTAAAAACATTCTGAAAATTGGGCCACAGCTCGCTGGAAATTTTCGCCATTTCTCGTCGCGTGAGAGCGTTTAGCCTAAAATGTATTCAGAAATGGCGATGTGTGAAGCAGTTTGGAGGCCTAGATCTTTTACACGATGCGTTTCAGAAGAGCTGAATGTTTGATTGACCAGTACTGGTCGGGTCGTGTATGCGGATTCCATCAGAGATTTCGCTTTTAACGTCGTCGAGCCTAGGCCCAGTTATCCTTAATTCCGCAGTTCGCGTGCTCATTTGCGCCGTTTTCCCAGCCATCAGGCGAAGTCATTTTGCCCCACACAACTGCTTTATTTTTAATCGATTATTTGTAGGAGTTTGCTCGTATGAAGCGCGTCCTTTTAGTAAAACAAAATACAAATAATTATTATTTCGTATACTTTTATGCGTCTCGACTGTTGTTTCCATCATTGTTCTGACATTTTTTCATCTTAATTCGTGCATCTCTGCGAGGATTTTCCGTTGTATTTTCATCAGCTCTAAATAGGGCCAGTGGAGCGTTCTCAGCCTCAAAGGCGACTAGTGCTATATCTCCCTCCTCAGGAGTTGGTCTTGGTACCCTGCTGACAATGATAGGTATAGGTGATTTAGTTGAACCTTTATGCAGGCAATAAGCGAATCAATAAAGTTCATGCTGAATTGGGAATAAACTAATTCGTCACTTGGTACAAATTACTGAATATATAACTTAATATTTAATACTCATCCGCAATAAATAATATATATGTCAAAATCACGTTTGGTATATTAATTATCTAAAATTCGTCTGATAAGCGGACCTATGAAAGCAGCTTTCTAAATAAAAATTCGAAATTATGATAACATAAACATTGATTGGATTCCAGCAACTCTAGTCGATAACATGTATCATGTAACTGTGAGGTGTCTTGTCGCTCACAACACTTATCTTAATCTCTATATATTTCAGTAAGTGGCAGGAACTTATTCCTGATTGTGCAGGTAGCGATAAAATTTATACAAATATAGGTTGGTAACATGAAATTAACGCCAAAAGACTTATTTTAACCAGCCGCAGTAAATTTAAAATAAACTGCCAACTACGCGCAATCTCGCGTTTGACCATTCTTGGTTATGATTTTAGCACAAAGGAGATATTTACTAAAAGGACCACACTGCAATGTATAAGTTATATTTATAGAACCCTTCTTATGCGCACGTGAGAAGGATGCTAGCAAGTTAATTATAGCCCTCATTCAAAATGTATAAGCAATATATTAAGAATAACAGATGTTGCTCTCACCTCTAGTAGTTTTACATACACGTTAATTGACTATAAGATCGAATGCACAATTTATATGCAATCACGATCATAATTTTCAGATTTTGTCTTACATATTCCAGTTATTAAATTGAGTGATCAATGATTGGGCGCGTAAAGAAACCAATTCGCTCAATCAGTTTTGCAGACTTTGTGCATAGCTCGCGCAATCCTCCATTATTAAATGGAATAATGTGTAATTATGTAGGGAAAAATTGAAATAGTTGTGATTGTAAGAAAAAAACTCCGATTGGCAAAATGAAGATCGTCAGGACTGATCTACATACCATCCAAGAAAAGTAAAGAGGAAAGATCTACTTGGATGGGTGTTAGCGATATATTTTAACGCAACAGAAATATTTGGAAAACATTAGGCTAGGTCAGACTACTATGATTGATTGATATAACACATAATATATTTAAATTCTTATATCTTCACTTTGATTCAATTTCTG
Source organism: Eudiplozoon nipponicum (assembly GCA_029291075.1). Taxonomy (NCBI): domain Eukaryota; kingdom Metazoa; phylum Platyhelminthes; class Monogenea; order Mazocraeidea; family Diplozoidae; genus Eudiplozoon; species Eudiplozoon nipponicum. Next base: position 2,435 of record JAQBSW010008943.1, read on the forward strand.
TTGGCCAAATCTCCGTCAGGCTCAGATGGATACTAAGGATGGTCAAAACACATCAGAATTTGATAAATGTTGAGTGACAAGTAAAAAGAGAAATTGATGATAATGTATGCTCAGAAGTATTATAATATTTTATTTATACAGTCACTCGCGAAATTTGAGATGTTCATTGTAATTAGAATTGTGAAATAACTCATGTATGAGAGTATAAATTTATTATAAGGCAGAACTATAAAACACGGTTAATGAAGGCTATTATCTCTTCGCCAGAATTCAATTCGACTGCAATACCTGGTAATTTATAATCAGTTTTTGGGCAAAAAATGCGGATGAAGCTGAATTAATACAAATACAACGACGAAAACCAACAGGATATCGAAAACTTACTTATTGAGATATGCTTTAACGCGTGTGTGTACCCCTCCCCTTCACACACACACATACACACACACAGAGTTCCACAGTGTATATTCATATTATGTACGAGCGTCTTTTGTTTATTTAGCTGAAGATAATGATTTGAAACCGCAAGTGACTATTGCGGGCCAATTGATAGCACTCGTAGGTAGGGCAAAACTTTATTTCTTTACATTTTCAGTCGTACATCATAGTTGTTTAACAATAATTGTTTGCGCGGGTGGTGGTAACAATTCTTTAAATCAAGTTTGCGAGCTTGATTTTTACTTCAAGCTCGAAAACTTGATTTAAAGAATCATAGTTGTTTCCCTGATTAATGGTGTCTCACTGGTCCCGTTTTCTTAATCTTTCCACACTATTATTGTCCGCCAAAAAATGCTGTAGTACAAAGTTTTGCCGAATTTTCTTCGGCGTTTCTTTATTTTGCTTAGAAGTACACCTGAAAATCCTCCTGATTGGGAGTGTGTTTCATACATATGTACAAATATTTCGGAAAAATTCTTCAATTTAGTTAAAAAATCTCCTGAGTTCACTTCTTCAGTAATTAAATAGTCCTGGATACATAACGCACTGAGCAACTATAGAATTTCTATAAATCAAAAATGTTTGACAGTTCGATGGCAGCGAGCTGATCCTTTCAAATTAAATTTAGCTTGAGCTTTGTTGTATAACCGACAATATCGTCTTTTAGTTGGGTATGATTTAATTGCATTTTAATCGCTGTTTATGCTCTAGGTTTACTTTAACAAATTGTCGAGGTACTTGTTTTCTAATAAACATTTTTAGCAGCGCCAGTTCTAAAAATTGAAAATCGCCATAAGAAATTTACTTTAGTCTTCTTATAATTAAGGTTGCGATCTTGATATTGGCACCTGATTCATTAATTACATATATTTTGTCAGAATAAACTAAGAATTGTATAGTGTAGAACAGGCAATTCATCAAGGAGACCGGTTTCGTCATTATTGACAACTCATTACGTACTGGCCAGAATTTGCCGCGGACAGTGCTCAAACCTGGGCACGTCTGCTTCGGAATTTGGTGCTCTAACCATTGAGCTATACTGCGGCAGTAAATGTCTGCTTTCGATATATTTTCCTTTATAAAATGTCATATTAAGGTCTCAAAAGCACAATGTTAAATAATGACAGTGCGTTAGACTGGGGATTTTCATGCTCAAAATATGATGATCGATATTGTTAAAATCTTTAAGCACGTCATGTGCTGCCATATCTTCATTCATGATTATGAAGGCGTCATCAGCATACCTCAGATCTATTTGGCAGTATTTCGAATAAATGGTTGTAGCTTTGATGGCTCCAGAAAGAAAATTTAGACATCAGCTAGCAGACTTCCTAACGGACTGATTATAGTCGATCCATCGACTTGCATGAAATATTGATCATTGAAATGAAATTAATCCTCTTCAGTGCGTATATTGAGAAGAATTAGTAGCTGGCTTGTAGGTATGTGGAATGATGAGTGGATTTATTCAAGAACGTGCAAAGGAAATCAACGATTTTGTCACAAGGCATGTCTGTAGATAAATTTCTAACATCGTACGAATTTAGCATATTTTCTTGGACTCTGCACGGATTTGCTTTACTTGCAATTTAAACAGTTCCACAAACACCTAATGGTAACAAGTATTTCATTCCAACTACTTTGTGTACCTTTGACACGCCGTAAATTCCGGCTGCGCGCGTGCCGTCTGGTTGTCAGCGATTTCGTTAGAATTCGCATCGTCGGTTCATTGCTGATTTACCAGAAAGGTATTTTCAATCGCAAGCCATATTAAATCCTCGGTAGTTTCTAATCTGTCTTTATTTACTTTGTGGGTTTTCAAATTAATGTTCATCACCAAGAAAATTGCTCATTTGATTTATATAGTCATTGGTACTCATTTGAATAACACCCAAGCCTTTGTGTGGCTTCATTAACCTAATTTCTATCTTTTGTCGAAATTATTTGAGTTCTTTTGTGCTCCCACCTTATAGAATTGAATCGTTTGTCTCACTCTAAAATGTTCATAGGAAACACGTATTTAGCACGTTGAGTGCGTTGCGGCTGGCGGTAGTTTTGTTATGTTGTTCGACGACTGGTTAAATAAAATGGGATTGGTGTTTACTCCAAGCTCGCAAACTTGATTTAAAGCATTGTTACCACCACACGCGCAATCAATTATTGTTAAACGTATTTAGGTATTAAATTACGAGAAATATTCATAATCATGTGAAATTCTTGACTCTATAGTGCGGCTTATGCTTTTATTTATTTCGTGTTGTTTTTATCCTTTAAACAATAATTGATTGCGCGGGTGGTGGTAACAAATCTTTGAATCAAGTTTGCGAGCTTCAAGTAAACACCAATCCCATTGTATTTAACCAGTCGTCGAACAACATAACCAAACTAACGCCAACCGCAACGCACTGACGCATTTCGACCTTCCATGATCATCATCAGGCTAGGGTGGCAAACTGACTTGCGAGGATCCAACCGCATTGCATATACATGAAAAGCAAATTTATATATGTGGCTCTCACCACTAATATTCTCTCACAAACATTGTGCTTGACTGGAAATGGCGGCCGCACAATTTCTATGCAGTCACGAGCATTAACTGATTGCAGCTTTCGCCACACATATATATAGACAATACAATTAAAAAATATTTGACTGCGCGAGTGGTGGTAACAACTCTTTAAATCAAGTTTGCCAGCTTGAAGTAAACCCCAAACCCATTGTATTTAACCAGTCGTCGAACAAAATAACATAACTACCGCCAGTCGTACGCACTGATGCGTTTCAACCTTCCATGATCATCATCAGAAAATGACGGCAATTAAGATTTTCAAATATACGATTTCCACAAAAAAAATTCCAGAAAATTGGATGACATGGTCAGCTATCTGTCAAACAAAGTATTTGAAAACAATAAGAAAATGAATAAACATAACTTAATATATTGTGATCAAATCTATGACTCCATTGGACCGATTTCTATTGAAAATTGCTTCATTTAGACACTGTTTGTGGCGGAGAACTAATATATGTGCAATTGTATATTAGATGTTGTGAACCTAGTAGCAAATTACTTTAAATATGACCAAAAGGGTAAACTAAAGGGAGCATGAAAGTAAAGTATAATCCTCGTGCACATTTGTTTCGCGCTTACTGGCGACACATAAATAGGAGCCCGTATTATGCACTTTATACACGTGATATTTGGGCGAGGTTTGTGTTCTCCGCCACAAACAGCATCTAACTTGTATATTAATTTGTATGATTACATGATTACCGCGAAATTCGACAACTGATATCGATCAAAGCAAGAGTGTACGGATGTGATGGAGTAACAGGTGTTCATAAATATTTGTAATTTTCAATTTTGGTTAACTTTGGCATACATTGAAATCCAATGTGTTAGTAAAATGTACGTTTGCGGTATTAAAATATTGACACAATATCCGTAGTGCTAGTATCCTTTACAAACTTAGTATATATAATATATAGAGTGAGTTGGCTTTGATGTCGCATTGGAGAAGAATTTATATACAAATTTACAAATTCGCATGGGAGATTTTACTGCCCTATTTCCCCACATTCCTCATCCAAATATTTAGTGGGTAAAGATCGTAATACCAGCTCCTACTAATGAGTCGACATTTAGCACAAAACGAATGTGCACGTGATTTTACTTTCCGTTTATGTTGTCTTGGTTTACCTTTTCGGTTATATTTGAATTAATTTGTTACTAGGTGCGCAACATCTAATAAAAAATTGCTTCACTTGGGATGATCAACCTGTTTGGTTGAACAAAATAGTACATACAAAATTAATCATTCTACGATTTCCAATTGTTTTATTTTCAATTAAATTCGATTTATCAAAGTAGAACTTAAGAAAAATGAATGTAGTAACACAATTTGATATGCCACGATCCAATCACAGATTGTCAAACATACGAATTCCACTAAAATTCGATTTGTTCATGCAGTGGGGATGGTCAATTTACTTATTTAAATAAAGCAGTATAGACCAGGTACTTTATAGTGTTGTATAGGCAATTCATCCAGTAGACCAGTTTCGTCCTTATTAGGAGCTCATCACGTACTGTCAAGAATTGGCCGCGAATAGGGCTCAAACCTGGGCATGTGTTAAAAGATTCCAAATAAGTTTTACCAGTACGAAAAGGTAACCAAATATTTACGTTGATATATGGCTTCAAATAGCGTGTGGTGTGTGGCAGGTTTATCGCAGTGGATAGTCACAGACCCTGAAGCAATGTACCCGATTCTGGTCCGGTCTACTGCAAAATCTGAAAATTACTGGACGATATCCGAATATGCAAAAAAACTTGTCTACAGGATGAAATTTCTTTGTTACCTAATGCAATGTTCAGTTTATATTGACAACGTATATATATGCATATTATCATGTTCAAATGGAATTATTTATTTATTCGAGAAAAATTATAACGCATTAGGCCAATGGAGGCGGATGAACTTGAGAATATTAGACAATTGCAGCAATGGAATTTATTTAATACTAATTCAATCAGTTCGACGCTTGTGAAACATATCAGCGAAATATGCAATCTTGTTCGTTGATGATTAGCGGTTGAACGCTTTGTTAATGCAACTCATTTATACGCAGAACTGTTACTAGATAACTATTTGATGTTCCATTGCTTGTGTTTAAGTAAAAAGATATTATGGATTCGATTTGGTTACTGATATTCTTTTATATATATATATATATATATATATATATATATATGGGGGAGAGATAGGTAATGAATTACTGATGAAAATGTCTATTGTTGTTATCGTGAGATGAATATAAAATAGTGTCCTGTGTAGGAATTAAAACCTGGAAATCAACCTTCTTATTTTCATTTGTCCTGATGGATAAAAGTTCGACATTTTGCTTAGATTTACTTGATTGTCTATCAAATATATATTTATCCGCACCTACAACCTATCACTCCTTAATATATATATATATATATATATATATATATATATATATATATATATATATATGTATGTATAGAGAGAGAGAAGAGAGAGAAAGGGAGAAAGAGAGAGTGAAAGATGAGTACGAATTATTGTCACAAAAACACACATTTGTATAGGCGTTTTCATTTGTGCTTTTTGTTTTACTGCAAACAGTCATTTATTTAAATTAGTTTGATTAATTGAAATAGAGTCGAATTCAAAGTGGGGATAATGAAATGTTTCCAGGAAATTTGTCTATCACCACAATTGAAACGGTAAGGCTTCCTTTTTTTGACATAATCACAGTTTATGGTGAAGTTATTCATTACTGCCATTTTGTATAGAAATAATTAAATATAATGTTAGTATCTTTGATTAGTTAACACAGTATAACAGCACAGGAATGCCAGTAGTGAAATATATATTTTAAAATAATTCTTGTCACTGGAATAAATACTACTCCCATTTACTAATGCATATAGTATAGTATACATTCATAAATTACGCATACTGACGAGCTTCTACCTGCTGTGGTCATCCATGGAGCCCACCGCAGTTAATACATTGTTTTGAAACCTTTACACACATCATCTTTGGTGTATCAGCAATGTAGCATAAGAAATAAGTTGGAAAAAAATTCTTAAAAGATTTATTTTCAGTGGATATGTCACTTGTTGAAGCACACTGATTTTCCGTCCTGGGTGTTTGATTTACATTAAGTGAACTTGACTTCGGTGCGCAGTTGTGAACTTTAGTTTACAAGTTCAACTTCAGACTCATTATTGTGCAGAATAAAAATTCAACACAGGTATATGGCAATTTATTCATACATGTGTCGAATTTGGACTCTGCGTAATCGTGATCTTGATGAAGAAGTTGGAAATTTGACTTCAAAACGTCGTGTCGAAGTTAAGTTTCTGGAGTGAAAATCAATGACCCAGGACGGCAAAGTATGGTTCGGACGCATGATAAATGCTTAGTATATTGAAGCATGCTTTTATTATAAAATTATGCTCATCATCATCATCATCATGAACAGCCATACAAAAGCCAAAATTGACTAATTTTTCACTGTCATATAACGGTAGGTCGTTCATGGTTACATGTGGACTATAAACGAACACTAGGTCACCCATTCCTGGCCTAACTCAGTTAAAAAGGCAACTTTAGGCCAATCTCGTTTTCTTAGAAATTATGAAAACGAACCAGAGGCTAGAGCGTATACACAGAGAGTCCAACGTGCGCAAATGAACTGATTTTTATGTATTTTCAACCATGCACGCCATAAAATTTTGTACAGTACATGATGAGCTCCCAACAACGACGAAACCGATCTACCTGATGAATTGCGTCTTACATATTATGCAATGCTAATCCAGAAACATTATTTATTATATAAGTGAAAATTTTGTCTAATATGCGGCGGTGTTTCTCATTAGTTAATGACCATATTACGAAGCAGACATGCCCAGGTTTGAGCCCTGTCCGCGGCAAATTCTTTACAATACGTAATGAGCTCCGAAAACGGACGAACCCGATCTACTAGATGAATCGCGTTTTCTACATTATGTAACGCTTGGTTACTACTGGCAAATTTATATAAATAATGGGGCAAGTGTGCATATCAAGATCGCAAACTTGACTTAAATAATTGTTATCACCGCTCGCGCAATGAATGATTGTTTCATCGTAAAATTTTCTTCTGTATCAGAGCTAGCTGTAGAAAGTGAATTTAACGAGATTAGGAATCATTGTTCTTACACTTTAACAAAATAAATTCAATTCAGTCCATACCCAAGAAAATACTTACTTTTCTTATCTTGATCGGGAGAAAAACCAACGCATCAATAGTTTGTGTGTTTATGTGTAGATGCGATATTTTAATCAAATGACGCCGGTTAATATAGCAATGCGTTTGGGCCACAACTAATTGCATCTATGCGTTTACTTTTAGGTTGACCCAATGATGAGGGTCCCTTCAGTGTCCGTTTTCATTGTCCGGTGCAGTATTTGAATTATAGGTATTTACGTGTGAAATGAAAGATGGGATATAAAACTCTTACAAAAGAATATGAGAAATTATAATTACCGCTCACCAACGATCTTTTGATGATTATGAAATTGGAAGAATGTCAATATAATAGCTGAGTGTAGCTTTGTAACACAGTAAACCTGAAAAAGTTAGTGTTTGGTATTTCTAACAAATTTGCAAACTCGAGTTATTTACATTTTAAACAATGTAATCTAACTATGAGGTAGAATCAAATTTATTTTTATGTTTGCAAGAAAACATTGTCTGCTGTTAACCAATGTGAATTATCGCAAATATTTTGTTGGTGCGTTCATCAGCACAAAGTTAGTCGAGCAGAAATTCCTTCTAACGGTTTTCACGCAAATTTTACAAACATTCATGTTTCTTGCAAATTTCATTATGTGGTTTCAACTGCATTATTTTGGAAGTCGTGAAGTTGGTTTTTGACTATTGTTTAAATCCAGTTTGCGAGCTTGAAGTAAATACCAATCCCATTGTATTTAACCCGTCATCGAACAACATAACAAAACTACGATTGTTCGATGACTGGTTAAATACAATGGGATTGGTTTTTACTTTAAGCTCGCAAACTTTATTTAAAGAATTGTTGCCCCCACCCGCGCAATCAATTCTTGTTTAATTGTATTTAACAGTTAGAAAATCAAGGAAATGACCTTCCTTGACCAGAAGGTGCGCTAGGTAACAAAATGCCATCCAATAACAAGCTTACCAATACAACGCTTTATCCCATTTTCGTACACATCCACACACAAACTAAATTACCAATTAACTTCATATTACTAATATAATAAAATATGTTTAAAAGTGATTCGAGTTTTCAAATTTATGTGATTCATAGGTAACACTGCTGAATGTGGAATCTGGTGAATTGTAATTGTTTTCTCGATATTTGAGAAGAATATGAGACAGATAAAATTTATTTCTATTTTTGCTCATGGAAGGGATATTATGAATTGTATTAGGGCTCGCTTTTCAAAAGAATTTTCCAAAAAACCATACGACCTGTTGACGTTAAAATGTAGAGCGCAGAAACGTTATTGTGGAAAAATCATTAATATCAGTGTATTAAGCAATTACTGTTCCCAGAAGAATTGGTCGCAGTTTACGCAAATCCAAACAACGGGTCAATCGATGAAATCTAACGAGATTAGCGTATCCGCAAATTGTGCAGTTAAAAGAAGATGAAGCACTGTTTCGAACAAGAATCGGATGTATATTTTATGTATTGCTTGAATATTTTTGCAGGAATAAGATTTCTGTTGGCTTTGCCGGCTGCAATAACGAAAGACAAAAACAAGAATATTGACAGAGATTAGAAAACGATATAAAACCTGAAGTTTTGTGTGATGTAATACCGACCGATAATGATAAACTCGTGCTCAACTTATCAAAAATACCAATCTATAAACTAACAATGCAAACACTAACGATGGAATTCAGCCTACTACTAAATGCGTGGTTGATTTTGAGACAGCATTTGAATTGTTTTTTTAACAAACAACCGACTTACAATCTACAAGTTTTGATTATACAAATTGGTTCAAGAATTGACTGGTTGGTTAGTTGAGATTCAAAAGACAACGAATATTCTAAAACAATAAACGTTTTAATTCTTAATAGCTAACTTAGACGATTAATTGTGCCTAATATTAAAAGGGGAAGTCAAAAGAAACATACATATTTCGGGCCCGAAAATTAAACAATTTTCTTGAATATCCCATTTCAGGGGATGCAGTTTCCCGCATAACACAAAAGAAAGTTGGAACAGCATTAACAAGCAAATTCAATGCAGCTAAACTACCAGTATTAAGGTAACAAACATGCCGTTACCAGCACTCAAAGTTAAATATCTGTTAATGTCGACATAAAATATTATTTACCAATAAATTTGTGCGAGTTTACGATCAACTTACTTCGGCCGATTGACCAGATGTTTAATTACTCGACTGGGAGAACATTGCGACTTAAACGCCTATTTTAAATTTAATGTTGAATACACGTCTGCAATTGCAGAACACATTGTTGGAACCTCACACGCATGTTCTCCGGACGTGGCATTTATGATAATTACCTAATGCAATTAGAGAAGGGAGTAGTCACATACGAAGCTTTATGGATAAAAAGATTGCAGTCGGATTTATGCAAGCAGAATAAGCATGTCATGCGTTGAGTTTGAAATGGAGGTGACGCACGCAATTGATTGGCTGTTTCCATTATTTCAGTCTATCCATGTTTACATTTTTATATTTTATTTTGCCGTTGAATTTATTTTTAAATAGAGGTTCATTTTAAGACAGTTGAGAAGAATATAAGAAAGAAACAGTTTTTGTATCTGATAAAATTTGTTTTGTATTTTGCACACGGAAAGGTTGCTATGAATAATTTTCATATTATTACCTCCAGCATTTCTGAAGGAACAAACTGCATGTCTTAAACGTGTAAAAAGTGAAATTTTGACTTGGGGACTCATCAACAGGAGCCGGTATTACGCCTTTTATCCACTATATATTTGGGTGAGAGATATGGAAAAATAGGCTGTTAAAATTTAGTTTGTTTGGCAGGTCAGTAATCCTTTATGCTAAATGCAATTTCTCATAGACGTTTATTAAGTAATACAATTAAACAATCATTAATTGCGCGGGTGTTTTCGAAAATTCTTTAAAACAATTTTGCAAGCTTGAAGTAAACATCAATCCAATCATTCTAAACAGTTATAAACTGAACGAACATTGGTTGCGTGGGCTGTGTTAACAATTATTATAATCAAGTTTGCGGTCTTTGTATAAGCACCTGACCCATTAATTACTTACATATGTCAGTATAAACTAAGAATTTTATATTGTAGAAAAGGCAATTCATCCAGTAGTCCGGTTTTTTCCTTATTGGGAACTCATCATATACAAGCCCAGGTTCGAGCCCTGTTCGTGGCAAATTCTGGTCAGTACATGAGGAGTTCCCAATAAGGACGAAACCAGTCTACTGGCTGAATTGCCTTTTCTACACCATACACTTCTTAGTTTATATAAACATATATACGTAATTAATGAGTCAGGTGCTTATATCAAGACCGCAATCTTGATAAGAATGATTGTTGTCAACGCCCGCGCAACCAATTATCGTTTAATTGCATAAATGGTCATTTCAATACTGTTTCCACATGTAGTGTGATGTCTATTCAGTAATGACAGATTTGGAAAGGTTATTTAGCACTTTGGGTCCAAATGGATGCCATATGAGCTCCACCTAAAAAAATAAACTAACCAAGTTACATTATTTAGTATATAACTGAAATTTGTGTGTAGTGTAGTGCGCGGCAGTGTGGCTCAGTATTTAGAGCACTAGATTACGAAGCAGTCGTGCCCAGGTTCGGGTCCTGGCCGCGGAAATTTCTGACCAGTATGTGAGGAGTCACAATAAGGACGAAACTGGTCCACTGGATGAATTGCCTTTTCTACACTCTACAATTCTTAGTTTATACTGACATATGTAAGTAATTAATGGGTCAGGTGTTTATATCAAGACCGCAACCTTGATTATAATAAGTATAAATGGAGTTGCCTCACTGGATGTGAGAAGCATATTTTACGTATATAGATGTTAGCCTGATACGCGTTAATCCGTTTTTAGTCGAGAATTGACGGTGTATAAATGCGAAAGAAGCCTTTATTACATGTATCTGACGAAAATTTGTCGTTTGGATATTTAAAAATACTATTTTTGCTTTTATTTTAAATTCGATAACCAAATATAATTAATCAATTCTTTAAAACAAGTTTGTGAGCTAGAAGTAAACACCAATCCCATTTTGTTTAGCAATTCGTCGAACAGCGTAGCAAAACTATTGTCAGTCACAAGAACTGACGAGTTTCGACCTTCCATGATCCTCATCAGAGTACGACGGCAAACTGACTAGCTAGGATCAAGCCGCAATGCACAATTATGGAAAGTAAAATTAGATATGCGACTCTCACATCTATTAGTCTTACATATATAAATTTGCATTTTATATATATTAATTGCGGTTTTATCCTAGCTAGTCAGTTTGCCGTCTTACTCTGTTGATAATCGTGGAAGGTGGAAACGCGCCAGTACGAATGACTGACGGTAGTTTTGCTATATTGTTCGACGACTGGTTAAATACAACAGGATTGGTGTTTACTTTAAGCTCGCAAACTTGATTTAAAGAATTGATTAACTAAATTTAGTTATCGAGCTCAAAGATAGTATATTTTACATATCCAAATGTAATAAAAGCCTCTTTCGCACTTAGACACTGTCAATTCTCGATGAAATATGGATTAACTCTAATCAGGCCAACACCTATTTACTTAAAATATGTTTCTTGAATCAAGTGATGTAACTCAATTTATACAAGTTTAGCATGACGGCTGTAAAATTTCTTTGCAGTCAAGACGTTGACATAAACTATTATGGAGTTTGCAGTTAGTGGTTCCATTTATTTAAACTTCAGGTAGACACCAACTCCATTGTGCTTTCCAAAAGCAAAAATAATGGTAGTTGTCCAATTTTCTGCTGCTGGTTAAAATAATAGGATTGCTATTTATTTTGAATACACAAAATGGATTTAAATAAGAGTAAAACTTGTTTTCATCTGTGAAGTTACACTTTCACTAACATGTCAACAAAAAATTAAAATCAAATAAGAAATTTTCTTAATTGGTTATATTGACTTTATTCTGATTGGCTGTCTTGTCGAAGAAAAGATTTTAAAAATAGTGACGTTTTCAGAGTAATTAAGAATTCTCCGCATGGTTAACCGTACCTGATCAGAGCCTGTGGCAAACAGGTAGGTGCAACTGCACGTACCTCTCTGAGCTGCGCCAAATCTACTCTTTTTCTCTTAGTTGGCAGCACTTAAAAGATCGCAGCTACTGGATGCTCCAAGAGAGTCGTATATCGAAGATAGATCTCTAAGAAATCCAATGGACCACCCAAAACTATCTGAACTAATTACCGCGGTCGTATTTATGTCATCATGTTCAAATTTTCGCGTGTACTGACGTGATTTGTCACTCTATGGCAATATGTGGCACTTTCCGCCAGTAGATTTACATATACCTTACTAAACTGGAATGACAACTAATCAATTCCAATGCAATCACGCTCATAAATTTATAGAAGCTTAGAAGTTATACAATTAAGCATTCTTTGATTATTAGAGTCACAGACTCCGAAGCAGACGTGCCCAGGTTCGAGCCCTGTTCGCAGCAAATTCTGGACAGTATGTCAAGAGTTCTCAATTAGGACAATTCCGGTATACTGGATGAATTGTCTTATCCACACTGTACGATGCTGACAAATATATACTTAATGGAATTGGTGTTTATATTTAAATAAAGTTTAATCACCGCTAGTGAAATCAATGTTAGTTTCATAATATTAATTAAGAGTTTGAGGACTTGAAATAAACCCTGAGCTCATTCGTTTAATCGGCAACAAAAACATAACAAATCTAAACGCAGTCACATATTTTGACGTAATACCTTCGAGTTTAGGCATGTCAAAAATGAACTACTTATCCAGGCTTATTAGAGCGTTTACACGATAACAAATATTTTCAAAATGAAAAGATCTTCAGATGACATGCATATGATATCCACTTAATGGAGCCTTAGAACATAGATTTTGAAACAATTGGGCTCGTGCTCTTTGAGACACATTGTACTATAACCCAAGCTCCAAATGCGTCAGATGATAATCAGAAATGACAGTGAATAAAATTATTGAAGTACATTTGTGTACTTATGTGCACATGCATACGCACAAGACGTGAGGTGGATCCTCTTGTGGATCCCTTTCGCCCGAAAGACCCAAATATCCGTCCCCAATCTGTTATTATAAGGCAACCACCATGCCACCTGGTGAATTGATATAACGTTAAATTTGGATAAAAAATTTGATCATACACACACACACATATATATATATATATATATATATATATATATGGCCAGTTATGTCTTAACATAGCATTATATAGCAAATGCAAGACATTAGTTTAACTGGTAAGTCACTTTCAGAGAAATACATAGTAGAAGCCAAAATTAATGTGGCCGGCGATCTCATTATAATAATTGTTATCACCACCCGCGCAACCAATGTTCGTTTAATAACTCATTAAGAAGTGTTTGGTTCAGAATCAAGCACCTATCACTGTGCGTCTCAAGTGCGGCGGATTTTTTGTAACTTCCAGTTTTATTCAAGCTTACATTTCGAGGTTGATCTTCCTTATTATCAAACTTCCGAAGCTGTCGTTATGCAACCCTTACCAAGTTATCTAGCAAATTGTTATAAGGTTAATTTTAAACGACATTCTTTTATATGTGCGGTCGATAAAGGCTAAATATATTACGGGATTGAAAATATATTTAATCAATTAGATCGATGTTGTTAAAACTGGTCAATCATCGATAGTTGCTGATTTGGCGCGGCGGGAATTCGTCTGTGTGCTTCACGCATATTTCTGGCGAAATCTAAAGTGTACACAAATTACCAGAGACATCAACATTGATTAAATTGCCTTACTGTGCTTATTCCTATTCTGAAAATGTTTATATCAGTCGTGAAGAATCCTCAAGTCGCAAAATATGAAATATTACAACAAACAGGAATGTTTATAGGCATCTTCACGTGAAATTCTATCGCACAACATCGTCAAGGAATTATCCGCAACTGCGCACACAACTTGCATATGTAGAAAACTAATTTTGCGATTCGCATAACTAATACGTAAAATTTACTGACCTGAAATTCATAAACCAGATTTACTTTATTTAACAAGTTACACAACGTAGCGTAGCACCCGTCACTCATACGTTGATTTATAGAAAATACAATTAAATAATTATTAAATGCGCGGGTAGTGATAACAATTCTTTAAATAAAGTTTGCGAGTTTGAAGAAAACAACAATCCCATTGTATTTAACCTGCCGTCGAACAACGACTGACGGTAGTTTTGCTATGTTGTTGAACGACTGGTTAATTAAAATGGGATTGATGTTTATTCCAAGCTCGCAAACGTGATTTGAAGAATACGATTATTTGGTTAAGAATAATTTAGTTTATTAATTGATTATATTTGAATTCATTATTGTTTTCCAGTTAATATTTGACTACATATATATGTATTCAGCTGTTAAAATCCTTGTTGGGCATTACATGGATTTGTAATTTATTTCATTAGGATATTAAACTGAATATTTTCACTTGATTATTTGCTTAGAATTGCGAACTGCAAGTTTAAATTATTCAAAACCTTGCGAAATTATCCCTGATAAACATTGATTAAATAACAAATAATCATTTCTACACGGAGAAGAGAAAAAAGATATGCATAAATAGGAATATATATATATATATATATATATATATATATATATATATATATATTATGCAATAATATTTAAGTACACACTTTGTATGCGTGCTTGGTCATTGAAATTTTGAATGATTGGCTGAAGCTAAGTATTGTCGGTAATTTTTAAGAAGTTTAATTTTAGTTTGTTTTGTTTCCCTTGAGCATAGAATTATCTCCTCCATTGTCTATTTGACAGATATCTCATTTAGTTTTCTGTACGAAAGACAAAAAACTTAAACTATGAGTTGTCGATAAGACGTTTTAGTCGAAAACTGTTAACACATCTAATTAACGAAACAAATAGCCCACTTATTAGTGAATAAATAGACACAAGTTAGGTGCGTGCCCTCAGAAGCCTAAAGCGAAGCATTGTTAACGTATAGAAAGTAAGAAATCGGGTGATTTGAAAGTGAGTCTAATGAAATACTACCATTCAATTTAATTATTCGCTTTCTAGTTGAGATACAACTCACAGAAATGTCCCGTCTGTCCCACGGTAACCTGAAATTCCTTTGTTAATTCACTCGATAGATATTACATTCTACAGGTCGAATTCAAGCAAGCTAGCATATAGGAGATACTGACCAGCATTAAAATTTTAGTTACATAATCCCAAGCATTTTGGATTAAAATTATGATACATTTAATGATTTTTTAATTAGAGCAATTTAATTTCGTCTAATAAAGTAATGCACCAAAGTTAGATTACTTTATTTAAAAGGCAATGCACCGAAATTTTAAAAATATAATCACAATTATTCGTCAAATTCCATTCATACGACGTGAATATGATTATTTATTTTCTATTTCATCTATAAATTTGTTTCAGTATAATATGAAATCAGAAATTTATTTTGAATCCTATTATATTACTGTAAATACTTTCGGAAGATTCTAAGTGAAGCAACATATATATATATATACTATATACCTTATATATATACATTTAAAAATATTTTAATAATTAGTTAATCAGATAATCATTGATTGCGCTAATAGTGCTAAAATTCTTTAAAAACATGTTTAAGGACTTGGTTTATGCCCAAGTTACATAGCGGTTTCATCCATGTTTGTTTGACTGCCATTGTGCTTTAAGCATAAGTTTAGAAAATTTATATGCCTCAGTACTAGAAACTGATAGTAGGTATTGTTTAGTTATGCGACTCGTTATATAAAATGTAATTATTGTCCATATCCACTCAGAAAAATTAATGTTAAAAAAATTTGACCACTGCACGCGTAATCAATAATTGACCGCATAGATTTTTTGCATCTGATAGTCTAGCCAAATACACGATTTCTAGAGATGAGAGCCACACTATAAGTTTGCAGAACCTCGTATAAATACCAATTGTGGTTTGATCGTCGATAGTTTGATGTCCTTCAAGCAAGGTTGACGACCATGGCTGTTGTAAATTCATAAATCTCTGCGAATGATGTTAGTTTTTCTTTTTGCGCATTTAACAAAATAGAGTGAGATTTGTGTTTACTTAAATTCATAGGCGTTCTTTTTTTTAATTTTTACAAAGTTAACTGTGACAGTTTTTCTTTAAATCAAGTTTGCGAGCTTGAAGTAAACACCAATCCCATTGTATTTAACCAGTCGTCGAACAACATAACAAAACTACCGCCAGCCGCAACGCACTGACGCGTTTCGACCTTCCATGATCATCATCAGAGTACGACGGCAAACTGACTATCGAGGATCAAACCGCATTGAATATATATGGACATCAAATTTAGATATGCGGCTCTCACCTCTAGCAGTCTCGCATACATTGAACTTGACTGGAAATGTCGGCTGCACAATTTCTATGCAGTCACGAACATTAACTGTTTGTAGCTTTCGCCAGATATACATATATAGGCAATACAATTTAACAATAATTGTTTGCGCGGGTGGTGGTAACAATTCTTTAATTTAAGTTTGCGAGCTTGAAGTAAATGTTGAAGTTATGTTGTTCGATGACTGGTTAAATACAATGGGATTGGTGTTTACTTCAAGCTCGCAAACTTGATTTAAAGAATTGTTACCACCACCCGCGCAATCAATTATTGTTAAACTGTGACAGTTTCTGCAAAACAAATAAAATCGACGAATTTGTACACATTGTACATAAGATCGTTTACAACCTTCAACTGATGTTGCATAATCTTCCATAGGACTGTACCGTCCTATTCGCCAATATTTCTCAACAAAATATATATAGTTGGAATAGGGCGTGATACCGGCTGTTACTGACGAGGTGCCAGCAAGCACTAAACAAATTCAAACGTTTGATTTAACCTTTCGTTCATGCAGTCTTTGGTTTATCTTTCTGGTGCTAGTTAAACTAATTTGTTACTAGGTGGGCATCGCCTAATAAATAATTCAACTTATATTATTTCTGTGTAATAAAGAATAAATAATTTACATGACTGTTAATTTTTATTTCGCTAGTGGTCATAAAAATTATTCAAAGCAATTTTAAGGCCTTCGTTTGTACACAAATTCAATTTTATGTAACCAGATGCATAGCATAGCTAAACTACCGTCAGACGCACATACTGATGAATGTCAACATTCCATGGCTATTATCAGAGGATGTAATGAAAATAGTATATGCGAACCCCTGAACGACACTTTGTTGAAAAATCAATCCAACTTCTTGTTCTTGGAGTCGACAATATTTCGCAAACCAGCAGTAACAAACATAAGCTTCATTAGGCATTATACATAATGGAATAATAACCAAGACCTGTATCTATCTGCTAGAATTCGAAGGTGAGTATACATTATATAGGAATTCTGGACATGTAAATATTTATGTTGGCGAGGATCTAGATCATTACTAGGCGTTTACTTTAGGCACAGCCTATCTGGTGTGATCATCGTTTAATTCGCCCTACGCTTTTACACAAAAATCAACACCAACTGAGGCCGTAAATATATTTTCGTATGCAGTTTCTTGTTACTGGAAATTCGTCGGTAGAAGACGACACCACCAAACAAAGCAAGATTAGAATATGAAACCTAAAACCGGAAATAATAATGGTGCGATCCACTAATACTTCCCGTAAAATAGGCGCCTCAATGTCACATTAACTTGCGTAAATATTGGACGTTTCCACTGTGAGTTCTGATGATAAAAATAAAGGGTATGAAACCAATTATTTCTATGTGTTTGAATAATCAAAATTATTCATTAAAAACAAAACGATAAAAAACTCATCGATCCAAAGTAAACGTGACCATGCAAGTATGTATTGGGTTTTGCGAACCTAGTAACAAATTAGTTCAGTTGTTACCAGAAGGATAAACCAAAGGCAGCATGAACGGAAAGTATAATCTCATGCACATTCGTTTCGTGCTTACTGGCGACTCATATATATATATATATATATATATATATATATATATATAAAGAATTCAGTTCATCTACATTAAATGACTTTTAATGCGAATTGAAAAATTAATGGTATATTTAAATATATTGTATTAGACAGCGGGTACACACAACTATGTTAAAAGCGGCTGATCAATTTTAATCACAAATTAACTAGAATGTAATGTCCATTAACTTATATAGCCTATTGTTTACAATAATTCAACAGTTATTAATCGAATTGAGTAATGCTGAACGCATAATGGCCATTATAAACTGTTATTTACCTGTTTCATAATAATTTTATTCATTTAAAAATCCTACTATTAAACTTCAATTTAATATTAATTCCCTAATTGGCATACTGTATGTTATATAATGATAGATCGAGGGTGGCTATTTGAAACATTATGGTTTAAGCCATTCAAAATATGTTCCACCAGAAGGAAAATATAATTAAAGACAAGTTTTTGAATAACGTAAACTTACGTGTTGCGTACTGCATCGTTTACACGGTAGATGGAGTCACAGACTCCGAATTGATAGTGTCCAAGTTCGAGTCGCGTCCGTGCCATATTCTAGACAGTATTTGACGAGTTACGTACGAAGATGTAACTGGTGTACTGGTTAATTTGCCTTTTGAATTTGATGCAATGTTTATTTTATATATATATATATATATATATATATATATATATATATCTTTTGAAATGCGAGCTTTAATAAAATTCATTGTACCTTCCTGTATGCAAAAACAAAAGAAATTTTATCAGATATAAGAAAATTTTCTTTCTCATGGTCTTCTCAAATATCTACTCATGAACATATCTTTATATATAAATTGTAAAGCAAAACAAGATAGAAATATGTGAACAAAGCGAGTGTGAAAAATAGAAACCAATCAAATTGCGTGCGTCACATCCAGTTCAAGCTCAATGCTTGTACGTGCTTCTTCTGCTTACATAAATCCGGCTGCAATTTGTTTATCCATAAGGCTTCGTATGTGGCTAGCTCCCTTTTGCTTTTGCATTTAGTAATTACTTTGAATGCTACGTCTGGAGAACATACGTGCAATGTTTCGATGATGTGTTGCGCAATAGCAGACGTGTATTCACCATTTGATTTAAAACAGGCGTTCAAGTTGCAATGTTCTCTCATTCGAGTAATTAACCGTCTGGTCGATCGGCCTACGTAAGTTTATCGACAACTTGCGCATGTATATTGGTAAATAATATTTAATATCTGATAAATTTCTTTTTGTTTTTGCACACAGGAAGGGTACAATGAATATATATATATATATATATATATATATATATATATATATATATATATATATATATATATATATATAATTAACGTATAGTAGCAGAATTCGGTTATATATGTTTGCATAATAAACTTATCATTGCGAAAGGTTGAAAATGCTATTTTTAAACGAGATAAGACACATTATTTTTTGTTATTCATCAGTGGTGGCCAGAATTGAACACTAGAGAAAGTTATTCAAAATCTAGGAAATCATCACCAATCGCCTACTATTGATGAGCACTAAATAAAGACGTAAGTGGTTCTATCTTATTAATATTCAACGTTAACCGAAGAAATATATATATATATATATATATATATATATATATATATATATATATCTGTATCCATAGTGACATGCCGTGCTTTTTCTAAAATGAAAGTTAGTAGTAAGTCAATTTAATTAAATTTCGAAACCGATGTCAAAGAAGATCCACCTGAAAAGATGAATATCTAAAAGTAAAATTTGGTATTTTATCCAATGTTGCATTCAATTCACAGCATCAGTGAAGTAGGTGATAAGTTATATTAATATGAACGAAACACTCACGTATTCAAATCGAAGCCATGGTATATCTGACGTCTATTGCTTCAATATTGATAATTAAACTTTTATTGAATTTACTTCCACTGGTAGCATGTTATTTGTCTTTTAACGACCAATCTGGTCTCGCTAATTGGAACAATGTCGACAGCCATAAACATGAGAATCCAACAGTAGCAGTGATTGCTAAAAAACTTTTAGAGTTGTATGAAATGCGCGGATTTAGACGCGTAGGAGATGAATTGCAAGACACTGAACAGAATGTTCCTGGTTGTGGATTTGACCGCATTTTTCTTGTGCGGGACCATTGATAGCACTCATAGGTCTATTATCAGATGATGTAATTTTTGGCCTCAATTGATGGGTTCTCACTTGTTCCTTCTTTTAAGCTTTCCATTAGCTGATTGTCTGAAAATGACGATTTGGAACAAGATTTTCCATTGTTCTTTTTCCAAATTTTCGAGACCGAATTTCCAGTCTCATCATCAGGGTTGACACAATACGCACAGGAATAAAACACAATTTTTGCCACAAGTTGTGTTTTATTCCCTGTCATGTCAGCCACACCAGATAGTTTGGAAATTCGGTCTCGAAAATTTGGAAAAGTAACGTCATTTTCAGACAATCAGCTAATGGTAAGCTTAAAAGAGACAAGGGAAAGTGAACCAAAAACCGCATCACCTGAAAAATGATGAAAATTCAAGATTTTACCGACCTATGAGTGCTATCAATTGTCCCGCACAAGAAAAATGCGGTCAAATCCACAACAAGAAGGACAGCACTGCGCAACGAAATTCATCTTTTAAAATGTATCTGGGTTCGAATTCTAGTCTTGAAAATTTTATCTATTACTAATATGTTTTATAATTGGAAGAAACCGATCAATGGGATGAATTACTTTTTCTTTCTGATATAATACTCAGTTTATTCAAAAATATATATACGTTATTTTTGTTGCAGGAATAATGAATTAACAAGTTTGCAAAATACGGAATTAAAACATTCGCTCCATAACAAATTTCTAACTAACCATCCTCAATCTATAATTATAGAGAAACCACGTTACCTGTGAGCATGGTATTGAATTGAAAATTAATATGAATAAATGAACATTGGTTGCGCGAGCGAGGATAACAATTAATTAAACCAAGTTTGCGATCTTGACATAAACACCTGTTCCATTATATAAACACATTTTTCAGTATAAACTGCGCACTTTATAATGTTGAGATGGCAACTCATCACGTACTGTCCAGAATTCGGGCGTTTATATCAAGATCGCAGTCTTAATTTTATTAGTAAAAGATTGTTTCTTAAGAATCTGAACATGGAAAAAATTAGCGTGTGTAATTCTTCTTTATTGATAATCTCATTATTTGCCAATACTGCTGCGAGAAGTAATCAATCAGACAAACAATTGGTTCTTTAAATCAAGTTTGCGAGCTTGAAGTAAACACCAATCCCATTGTATTTAACCAGTCGTCGAACAACATAACAAAATTACTGCTTGTTCGCACGCCTGGTTAAATACAATGGGATTGGTGTTACTTCAAACTCGCAAACTTGATTTAAGAATGACCTACCCATACGCAAACAATTATTGCTAAACAATTGGTTCATTGATACGAAGCTCATTCCAAACACTATATCAAATTTATATTATATATATATATATATATATATATATATATATATATATATATATAATAAAAGCTGTAAAACTGAAAATCGGAATAGTTATCAATCAATTAATTACATGGAGATCCGAGAATGTATATAGGTGAAAGATTATAATGTGTAGTTTGGTTTTCTCAATATGAATCATCCAGTATCAACAATGAACATGCACTTTGGTATTGAACTTCTTTTTTCTTCCTAATAATATATATACTGTGTAATATTTGAAGGCAATAGACATTATAAAGCTATCAATTGCGTAATCTATATGTAATATTTACACCAGGCCGTTAGCTTATTAGGACTGCCGAACGATTATCTGCATAGTTCCTCATAGAATTTAAACTACAAATAATATTACTGTTATGTAAATATTTAATTGCATTAGCTAGATCTTTGGTTGTGCTAGTTCTCTTCAGTTGGCGTCTGAGTTTGGTTTCATATTTATGAGCCAACTACATTCTGGTACACATGCCGCTGCCTAAATACTGTCAATTACTTGATGAGTGTGTGGCAATAGCCACCTTTAAGACAAAGGGCCCGCGGGCATTATTTCAACAGAAATTCCTCGCAGAAGCGCCCGTACAAGGATGGAGCAGTCAGCTCAATGATGAAAGCAGTCTTCGAGTCGAAGTGAACATAAATTAATTAATAGTTGTAAATTTCTTTTATTAAATCGATGCTCGTTAAATACTATATATAATCTTGTAAAAATAAAGCATGTGTGGCACATATACAAATGGCTTCTAATGGTTTATAAACGTTGATTCCACGACTGACTGCTCAAATGAACAATTTAACTGCAGAATTAGACATAATTAAGTCTCGTCTAGCCGATACACTGATAATAAACGCAGACGATATCCGAGTGCATGGCCCATCCAATATATGTGGACACAAATGAGTGCCTATTAAGTTAAATAATAGCCTACTTAAGGAATAAACTTTTCTATAAATTTCAATGTTCGGCCTATGCCACCGGCATACATTTAGTCAAATCCTACCATTATACTTCACTTTTATATTTGTTCACTATCAATAACATGGTGGAAGTTCTACGTGGGTTAAACTTTTCAACTTTTACTAAGCTTTCAAATCGGTATGAGGTAGAGTTCTTTATTGCAAAATGTACCTCTGCTGAAACAACGCGGGAGTGTACGAATTCCCTGCCACAATTCCTGTATGTTGAACAAAATCATTCAACTGGCTTTGCTTATTTCCGCAAAGAGTGTGCTTAATGATAAAAAAAACTGTACATAATGATAAATCTACGCGACGTGTTGGCTTTATCCGATAGAAAAGATAAATTTTCTCGATAGTCTGGTTTATTGTTAGAAGCTTGAATAATTCGTGGCCATGTATGTCTGATGAAAATTGTACGATATATATATATATATATATATATATATATATATATATATATATATATATATATATATACGCGGAAATTGAAATAATACATTGACACGCAATTAGACATTAATCTAGAAGAAAAGGAAGCAGCAAGCAGAGCAATTCTGATTTTTTTACGACATGACTGTCCTCAATATTTGTATGTTCATAATTCAATAGCAATTCAACATAACTATCCTCTTCTCCCTATTGCCAGCAATATTCTCGTTATGTACTAGCGAGCATTATCGTGATTACCAGTGTCATCACGCTTGCGTAACCAAAAGATTTATTAATCATTTACTCATTTTGTCATGACATTAAACCCATAAAGAATGGAGTGAATTGGGGAAGTTTCGCAGACAAATGGTTAACGAAGTTCTACACAGCATGTCAAACTCATCTACCAACATTGTGCAATATCTGAGTATAATCATGGTGAATTCACTAACACGTCTGTCAAAACAGCCAACAATCTAGTCATTCACTCGTTAAATCCTTCTGTCAGTTAACTGGATCTGTTCATCAATTCGTAAAATTAAATCTTTATTGCTATTTGTCTGCAATAAAAGATTTTTTCTGCAAATAGATTTCGCATTTATTTGTGCATGCAGAGCTAATTCCAAATGTTAGTTTAACAAGTAATTTCTAATAGGATACGAAGAGTATGTCAAAGTCAGCCTGAACTAGAAGGTGTAGTCTCACGCACGCTTAAGCTTCATGCTTGTGGACGACTCACCAGGAGCAGTCGCCACTACGTCCCAAATAAGTTTCTAACCGTTTGACATTCCAATCTCGTATATTGTATAAAATTTTAACAAGAGCCGTAGAAGAGTTCGTTTCAAATAAACTCATTAGCAGTGTGAATTCGAACTCGACTCCTTATTTATACTATGTACCAAACATATAAATTGTACAAACATCACCATTTGTGAAATATGGAAATTTAAAAAAACAAATATTCTGAACATCATTTATTATCATCAAGGTAGCGATATTCATATAAACACCTGGCCCATTAAGTACATACATTTGTCAGTATAAACTAAGAATTATGTAGTGTAGTAAAGGCAATTCATCCAGTAGACTATTTTCGTCCTTTTTGGGAACTCATCACGTTCTGGTCAGAATTTACCGCGGACAGGGCTCGAACCTGGGCACGTGTGCTTCGGAATCTGGTGCTCTAACCACAAGTGCGCAACCAACGTTCGTTTAATCTGAACATGAGTTACTCCATTAAAGCTTTGTTCCTGATTTTGGTGTAATGATGATGTTGGCACGCTTTGCAAATAGGATACTTGCTATATATAATGAGTTGTCCTATAAGTCGCACTACTAAGTAACCTTTGTGAAGTTTTTTCCAGTACGGCGTTGAAACACTTGCATGGAGAGACTACATTGTCAAACTATAGTATCTGACCATATATATATATATATATATATATATATATATATATATATATATATATATATATATATATATATATATATATACTCTTCTCTATATATATCTTATATATATATATATAGTGTTCTTGTACCCAGTGCTAGCATTTAACCGATGAGTTGCCAATAAGCACGCAATATAGGTGTACATGTAATTAAACAATTCATTCGTGCTGACTTTAGAAAATCGGTTTTATCTTCTGTGATTTAACTAAATTTTAGGGTACATCCTGCTTAATTTTTTTTTTTTGACCACACACACCCACCCCCCCCCACACACACACACACACAAACATAGCCGTTTACATTTTAAGTGAAAAATAAAGCTTGTAGAATCTTAATCAGAAAGACAAGGCATCATCAAGGTAATCGGTTCGTGCACATTGGAAAAATTATTAGTTGAAGTAAAGATTAAAGATAAAATATGAATCAGATATTCACCAATTCGTAGTCGAGATATCGAGCATTAAATACATAGAAATTTAATCAACTCTGCTGTTTAATAAAATTTCGGCTTCAATGTTAACTTGATGTGCTCTTGATTCTGGAAAACTATTATATATGCAATTATTTGACAACTTTTGCGTACCTAATAACAAATTAAATCAATTAGGGCCAGAAGGTTACGCCATATTTACCCTTCACAAAAGCCATAATCTAATTTACACACTCGACTCAGTATAAGGAGTCAGCACTACGCTCAAAATCAACAGTAAATTTGGACAATATATTTGAAAGCCACATGTCTGATTTATCACACATTAAATATGCATTGCCGCTCGATCTTCGTATGCCAACGTGCCAAGGTTCAAAACGCGTCAGTACGTTTAATTGACAGTAGGTTCGATAAGTTATGCAACGGGCAAAATACAGCGGAATTGGTGTCTGCCATAAGCTCGCAAACTTTGTTTAAATAATTGTTAACCCCATTTTTGTGCGTTCAATAACTGTTTAATGACATCAAGAAGTTGGCAAGCAAAACAATGTTGGCATATATGTCTTCCTGTCATTTCAATTGTCATTCATAAGCAACAGAAGAAAAGAAGCAATGAAAATAAATAGGCTAAATAGGACAACAGATGCACAGCCTACATCCGGAAGGCATTTTTTTAAAGGTTAAGCACGCTATTCAAATGTTTTTCGACCAACATTTAGGACAAATAACACGTCAGTTTTAGTACACTCAATGTGAAACCCGTTTACTGATACAAAATTTAATTTTACGAGTTGAAATTTGTTTTGGTGAAGTCAAGACCATAGCCGAGTTGCAACTCAACGAAGCGTCATTTGCGGAGCACAAACTGATAAACAAATCTGGGTTGAGAACATGTTTCCATAATGAACAAAAAAAATAGCGTGCGCATTAAGGAGCAGATGTCGTCAAAAGAATTGGTGGCGTGTCTTTTAATTTTCAGACGCCTTGCATGTTGTTCAGTTTGTAATTGTTATGATTGAATGTGTATTTAATGCCAGTGAATGAATACTATATTACACAAACATATTACAATGTCTTGTAATCACGTTTGCGAGCTTGATATAAACACAAATCGCATTGCATTCGACCAGTCGTCGAACAACATAACAAAACTACCGCCAGCCGCAACGCACTATTGTATGTTATGATGTTCGACGACTGGTTAAATACAATGGGATTGGTGCTTACTTCAAGCTTGCAGACTTGATTTAAAGAATTGTTACCACCACCCGCGCAATCAATTATTGTTTAACAGGGTTGTTATTGCATCTTAGTCAATTAGCGAACCACTTACAAATATTCTCCTATGGAAAATGGTATATTTGTGTAGATAGCTTTTCTTTCCTACCGCGTTTATGTGAACACATTTATTCGTTGGTGCATTGATCTAAGATATGTGAATGTATGCATTAGAAACTATGTACCTAGTAGCAATATATTTCACATTGTTCCAGAAAGATTTGTCAAAATCAGCATGAGCTATAATTATAATCGCAGGTATTCATTCGTCTCTTACTTATCTGTAGAAGCCAGAGATATTGTAAATTCTCCTAACTTCTACAGGTACGTTGTGTACTTTCTTATTCTGAGTTACCTTATCGCAACACGAGTTTTGATGCGATAAGTCTATATATATATATATATATATATATATATATATATATATATATATAGACCTTTCGAAGTTGTCATCGGTTTGGATTAATATTGATACATTAATAATGGAAAAATATTCAACATAACAAAAAGAACGATAAGGTTTCGAAATGTTTAAAATCAGAATTATTTTATATGTTCACTTTGGACTAGCATTGCTCAGTATAATATTTCATTGTATTGATATTAATTGTTCCTGAATATTTGATCATCTATTCTATCTACATTATGTCATACATATTTCGACAAAATCTATAACTTTAATCAAGGTTACGACCTTGATATAAACAACCGACTCATAAAGAAAATACATTTGTCTGTATAATCTAAGTAATGCATAGTGTGGTAAAGGCAATTAATCCAGAAGACCGGTTTCACTTTTATTTCTTGGATCTATTGAAACTAGCATAATTTAAATTTAATATCGTTGCTTTTAATATTTGCAAAATACACATAATGATATAGACAAAAGCGAGGATTGGAAACGTTTTGTCTCGGAAATACTCCCTATTTTCCCATTCTTTTAGCCTTTTTACTATGTAATATTTCATTATTTTATTCATGTTAATTGTTCTAAACTATCTGATCATCCATTATGTTCCACATTCATCCTTTAACATCAGAGTGCATTAATAAGTGTTGCATTCTAGCAAGCAATACAGTTCCCGTTTCACTATATTTCGTCTGACCAAAAGAGATTGTCTTGCAAGTCAAGAAATCGATAATAAAATAGTACCGGAAATGGCTTCACTTCGAATAAAAAAATGCCTCAACAATAAATGATGTCCGAACGTAGCAAGGCTGTGGCACTACACCTCAAACCCTCTAAATATTTAAAATAATTGATATATTGCAATACTGGATGTTGCACAATTATCCGTTAAGTGTTGTGACAAACACAGGATTGTTCCCAATTCGATTTATCAGCGTAATATTTATGGTATCTTTCTCGGGATATTTCATCAGTTTACAGCTCAGCACAAGTATAAAGTTAAAACTAATTAAGCATTATTTTCCAAAAAAAGTGAACAAGTTTGATGGTGAAATCACTTAAAAGCATGTGCAATTAGGCAGTTGTAGTCAATTTCAAATTAAGTCTTTTAAACTGGGGCTTTAAAAGTCACCTAACGAGACGAACATTGGATACGTGGGTGTTGATAACAATTTAAGATCAAAGTTGCGATCTTGATATTATACCCTGACTCATTAATTACGTACATATGTCAGAATAAACTAAGAATTGTATAGTGTAGAAAAGGAAATTCATCCAGTAGACCGGTTTCGTCCTTTTTGAGAACTCATTTCGAACTGGCCAGAATTTGCCGCGGACAGGGCTCGAACGTGAATACGTCTGCTTTGGAATCTGGTGCTCTAACCACTGAGCCACCCTGCCGCACATTACACACAATTTTCAATTATATACTAACTAATATTTCTTGGTTAGCCTTTCCTTTAGGAAAATTCTCTAACAGGACTTCGATTGTGAATATCTGTCAAAATAGAGAAATTATTTAAACTTGTTGTGAACCACATTGTCAGTTTCTTGTAACCAGCATAACCGAACAAATGATGAGTTTTCGGGATTTGCTTTAAAATATATAATTATACATAGTAATTTGAATGGAATCAATAATATAAAACGTAGTTAAGCTTCCAGTGGGCTCTAGATTTGTATACAACTAAGAAATGTTATTTTCCATGTCATGAATCTGTCTGCTACCGTCATGCACGTACATGTTTGACATAGATCAATGTATTCACCTATGTATTTGCTTAAAATGTCAATTGTAAATCTGTATGCTATGCAAAATTTGCTATCGTAAACTGTATTGTATGTATTCGTAAGCGTGTGTACGCTGTACAAGCAATGCACGCATGTCAACACGTGATAAGATTACTGTCTGCAATGTATGTACGCAGGTGTATAAAGACTTACTGATTCCCAATAAGGACGTATTCGGTCTACTAGTATGTAATGCTTCTGCTATGCCATGCAATGCTTAGGTATGTACTGGTATATGTATGTAATGTAATGCGTCGGAATTGCTTATGTCATGTATCGCAACCTTGATTATGACAATTCTGTATCCTGCCCTTGCAACTAATGTCCGTTTAATGTCATGTATGTAATTTTATCAGTATGTATGTATGTATGTATGATATGTATGTATGTATGTATGT